>JAQBSW010000082.1:0-310153 GCA_029291075.1 Eudiplozoon nipponicum
GCTAATGAAGGATAAGAAAAATAAGATAGCTTTGTGTTTCCTATGCGTTCTCCCCTGTAAACCATTGGATTGTGGGTGTAAGTTGGTGGTGGTTTGTCGTAAAGTGCATCCCATGGAACGCAAGGACGCTATGCAGCGAGTGGAGGAAAAGCACGTATCATAATCGTTAGAAACACCGTAACGAGCTATCCTTACAGAAATTCCACCATTAGTGACTTAATCAGCATAAATGGTGCACAGATTTATTGCTACAAGCCATTGAGCAAATCTGTCGATCATAGTTAGAAGGTGGATGAAAATTTTAACTTTTAAATTAATGTAATCTATGTCGATGTGAACTATGACTAGACGTGACATTGTCGTTTGGACATTTACCAAATTAAAATGAGTGTCCCGGGTGATTTTTTTCTACTAGGATGTGGCAACTTTCACGATAAATTTCTTCTCGTAGAATGGATGGCGTCAATTTAGATTCGTTAGATGCCATATTGTTGACCGTGAACGACGAGGGCAAATGTAATTGCAACAAGACGTCCGGCATTGATAGCGCGTTTGAAACGTAGTTTTGTTTGTTCCTTATCTGAACGATGCTGAATTGTCATTCAAAAAGATGTGCGCATTGTCGCTTTATTAATGCAGGATATTTTGCGATTTCTAAAGTACACTGACTAGAGATGCATAATCCGTTTCAAAAATTTAATGTTGCATATAATACTAATAAAATGGCTCACAGCGTCATGGATTGAGAGAAGATCCCGACAAAATTTGTCATATCTGCCTTCTAATCGTTGCAAATTAAATGAGGAAAACCATAATGACTTACAAACCCCACTCAATTTTTGTTTCAATGTGGTGTCGATTGCAAATTGTGAAGCATTGTTTATGCGTAAAATGTGTCGTTTAATATCGTAGTGTGAGTTACCATATTGGCATTTACTAACGACTTGCCTGTATGACGAAGCAATTCCATGTCATCAGAAAACCGATACATATCAAATATCCTACTTAGTCATTTTCGATTTTTCAGATACCTGCCTAATTTTTCGTAGTCCGGGAACGAACATACAGTAATAGTTGAGAACACCTAAGATTTTCTGCATATCTTTCTGAGTTTTAGGCGATGGAATGTTTTAAATCAAATTGGACCTGGGAGGCAGTGGCTGAATACCTTACAGTTACATACCATTCCAAAATAAAACAACGGGGTTTTTGAAATTTTTCTTTTGTCGCAACTATGTTTGAGCTTGGTATACGATAATCACAATAGGACATTTCTAAGTTGTTCAGCGTGAGAGTCTAGGTCCGTGGTTCGAAGTAAACACCATTATGTCATCAAGGTACGACATGTAGTATTAAGTGTTGTCGTGCAGATTGTTTTCGATGAACTAATGAAACGTCTGAGTAGAGTAGAAAATATCAAAATGCCTATAAGAATTTTGAAATAAACCGAAAGTAATGATAACAACTGTATTGTCTTTAGCTTCTTGGCCTACTAGTTTAAGGTCAAATACAAAAAAATAATTATTATAATTAATTTTATCTATTAATTTGTTAATAATTCGGATGAAAAACGCATTTGACTCCATCACCGAGTTAACTTAAAATAATGAACAATTAACTCTGGTGACCAAATGCAATTTGATTACCGGAGAGGCTTTTGCTGGTCTACTAATGACTTCTTTAAGTAGTATTGTAAATTCCTCTGCAGAATCTTAAAGCTTCACTGGAGCCAATGGCCTATTTTTTGGTGCAAAAGGTAGTCTGATGGAGTTGATATGGCGAGCCGATTTGCTGACACGTAGCTCTGATTTAATGAAGTCAAAATTGCTTTGTTTTCCACAAAAGACATAGATATCTTGGTTTAAATATGCGCTGGAGACAGCTGTATTGCCTGCAACTCCGACTTTCTGGTTGTTAGTGTCCAAAGACATTTTTCATGGCCGGCGGAGGGGACTATTATCTACTGGCTTGCTAGGTGAATCAAAGCCTAAATTGTTGAGTAAGATCTTGGCTTCGATGAAGTTGTGAATTGGTTCACGTTGGATATCAATGCTAAAATTGCGTCGCTGAAAATAATAAGAGGGAATAGACATCCGGTGACCGTTGCCAGCAATATTCATGAAGAAATTACGGCGTTACAACCCCTCTTAAAATGAAACAACCGCGTCTATGTCTATGATTGACACCTCCGGTTTTAAAATTTATAGGGTGCAATAGTTGATTGGGTTTATCTGCCGAACCATGTATGCAGATCATGTTGACATCTGGTTAAGCTTTATTGCTTACATTAATTGTTACGCAGGCTATTTACCTTTGACGAATAGGATCAACATTTTCTAAAGCAATAGCTGTTTGAATGTTGAACATTTACATTTTGTGTGTAATTAATGTCGTTTTTTTACCGTGGCTCATGGTTAGCCATCTAAAACTACTACGGTTCTCTCCAAAGAGGATATCCTGTAGTCGTCGGATAAGAGCCTCATAGATGAATACTGAGTTACCTTAGGTTCGAGAACATTCATGGTTGAAACATATATAATGGTAAGCTTATTACACATACATTGCATAGGTGTATAAAGCATAAACTGTGACAAAATAAAGAATTATTAATTATGAACATTTATTAATTCAGCATATCCATACATTCTGGTTTCGAATTAACCAAGACATTATTCAGTTAACAATATAATATTTGTCTATAAATAATAAGTAATAAAGTTATCATTTTGCAGGCTCGATATATATATTATATATACCTCGTTCGCTTTAAGTATCATTGTTGAAGACGTTATATGAAGTTAACTCCCTTACTGCCTGAATAATCAATCGTATAGAAGATTGTAACGTTCAACTGTCCCACACATGTTGACCAAATTTATAAAATGTATAGGGCGTTATAGCGTCTCTTTCTAATGAGTGGTCAGTGAGCGCGAAACACAAGTGCACTTGAGATTATACCTTCCGTTCATGCTGACTTTCTGTTTTAACTAATCTGCTACAAGGTACGCAATAACCATTATTTAATTGCATAGTTATTAGTCATTCGCAACAAACGATGTGCAGCACAGTTAACCTTTTGAGCCCTAACGTGGATCATCCAAACGTTCACCAGAAATTACCGTGAGTGGACGGAGCAGCAGAGCAGAATCTGTTGCCTTAACGACTGCTTCTTCGTTAGTGAAAGGTGGTATTGAAAGAATATTTAAGTAGTCGTTCTACAAGTGGACCTCAACCAGTAGATTATCATGGACAGCAGATGTAGCCTACGTTATATTGAGGGGGAGGATTATTTTTTAAATTAATATGTGGGGCAGCTTCAAGAGGCTGAGAAACACATGGTTTCATTTAGCAAATTAAGCGATCACGGTTGTTCAAATGTGCTCGTTACGCACAAAGGCCAAAGTTAGTGCGAGTTAGTCATCAAACTGTAAACCGTGAAAGCGAATCAGTGTGGTTGGGTCTGGCAAAGGCATTGTGTTAATATAAGCGACGTATTACTGGAAACACGTCAATAGTCTAGAGTCGAGTTCGACTGAGTGCTACTTTATTGGTTCGCTATCAGACATCAACAATTAAGCGCTGAATATTACTTGTATTACAGAATGTTGTAGCTTTTTTTTGATAGCTGCACCCAACTCATGATTAAAAGTATGTTATAGAATAAAATCATTATATTTATTAACTATATATATATATATATATATATATATATATATATATATATATTCATTATCATGTAAATAACCTTCGAATATTACATAGTCTATTTCAAATTAGTAAGAAAAATCACATTTAATAACAAAGTGGATTATTGCCATTTATTTCGACAGTACTAAATAGCATATTTCAAACTTTCATTTATATACATCCTGGGTTTTCTTTTGATAATGTGGGTTGCAACTAGTCGGTTTTACTTCTATTTCTTATTTCAGCTGATTTGTTATTGTTTGTGCGTGTATGTCTGTGTGGGTTTATGGTTCTTTAGTGTTCTATTGCAGATTAATTTCTGGGATTTTGTATTGTTGGATTGACAGTTAACCAACTTTTCGTTTATTTAGCTGTTTCGTGTACAAATCCCCCCCCCGAATATCATATTTAGTTTCGGTTTCTTCCTTAATTTTATTCCGTCACCGTGGTAACAGCGCCGAATGTGTGGATTGCAGTGTTGACTTCTCGTTTTGTATTAAAATATCTGTCGCTGTTTGACAATGGTTGTGATACCATATGCGCAGCTGTATTTTGATCCTCAGTGTGCTGCATATCCGATCGAATATTTGTTGAAGCTAGTCTAGTGTGTGTTTGGACCCGCCAGGAAGCTGGTAAGTTATTGTTGGGTTTTGTGATTCGTGTTCAATCGATTGAACTATCATGCTGATGAATCTTCTGAGTGTTTAGGACAGAAACTTGTGGTTTGATATATATATATATATAATGACGCAAAGGATAATCTTTATTGTACAATTGATTGAATAATAAAATAGCGTTATTTGTATTATCCGTAAAAACATTTAATTTTCTGAAATGTACTAAAAGGAACATAATTTTTTAGATAATTGCAAGTATATCCGCAAAAAATTTTAACATTGATTGTTTTAACGGCCAAGTTTCTTCGATATTTGTGACAGTTATGCATTCTGAAATTTAAACGAAATTTATCGTAGCCTCAAAAAAATGGAGTCGACCTTGCGATGAGGTGGTTTTTTGTGAGAAATGACGGAACCAGAATTCATCTACTGACCAGTTAATGTACCAATACTTATAGCCACCTATATTATTATATATGCAAAAATTAATGTTATCATATGTCGCTAAGTTATATGACTTCACATATTGCGCAGGCCCAAATTGGAACTACATATCCATGGATGAAGATCCTGATTAAATTGGAGAATACTTCAAGATCAGGCAACATATTTTCGCCTAAATTAGACGCGATTGAGCAAAAGCTTGGTTTTGTTAAGTTTTGTTGCAGCCTCGTCAAAAATTTGTCAAAGTATATTTAAATTTACTTTTAAATCATTACTTCAAATTGATCGTTCCATTGAAATCATCCTTTTACGTATTGAATTCATGGAAATGGCTAAAATAAGTGCTCTAAACTTGAAATGTTGTTCTTGAAACTACGTCATTTTTTAATTCAATATCACATTCATTATCTTACAAGCATTTGCATATTTGAGAATTATTTGAAGAATTGAAAGAAAGCAGAAAAGTAAATTAAGGGGTGAAAATAATTCCTATTTAATTTAGGCGTTGAAACAGTTGTCGTCCAAAAGAAAGGCTAATTTACTCCAAAATAAATAATCGTGATTGGGATGTAAATCGACTATTTTCAACTATCGTTAGTTTAATTATGCTATACGGGCGAGTGAACAATTTACGACACTATTTTTCCAATGCTGCGTTTTGCGTACGCGGGTAATAGCTTTGCACGGACAGTTTCACAAAGATCTGATTGATCACAATTTCCAATTTCGTTTTGTCTTCGATCGGGCTGAGTTTGTATTCGTCCCAATGGAATTGCGGTTCTATCACATCTTTTTTACTAGCAAAACGAAATTTTAAATTGTGATCTTTGTGAAACTGTCCGTGCAAAGCTACTATCCGCGTAGGCAAAACGCGGCTTTGGAAAATTTGAAGCTGGCACTCCGCAATCAAAGTCAGCCTCAGTTAATTCTTTTATGTATAAACAAAGTCAACTTGATCATTTAAAAAAAATTAAAAATAATACTTAAATATGTGCAACAAAGAATTGGGACAATTTGGAGTTGCAGAACACATCTACCACCTGACAATAGAATAAGCATTCGAAGTGTGGGTGCACATAATGCTAGCAACCTGAACTTTGCACCACTCACCCAGGATATTAATTTCAGAGTTGGTTTGTGTTTACTTATTAATTACCAATGGTTTCATTGATTAGGCTTTGTGCAATTATTAACAAACTTTCAATTAAATTATGATTGCGGAATTTAACTAAACACACATTAAACTAAATTTAACCAGTTCTATGAAATAGCTAATCTACGATTATTAACAGGCACTGATGCGTTTCCACCTTTTACGGTCATCATCAGAGCATGACCGCACACTAACGAGCCGTGATTCAGCCGCAGCGCATAAATTACTAGATGTGAGAGCTGCAGCTCTGGCTTGCCATACTTCCTACAAGCATTATGGGTTGCTTCTAGTTTGTCGGTTAGCTGTCGTGCATAAGTAATAAACACGGGTGGCCGAAATGCGTCAATATGTGCGGCACATTTTAGATTAACTATGTTGTGAAACAAGTTACATTTCAACAGATTGGTGTTTATATCAAATTATAAAAATTGATTCGAAGAATTTGAAACTCCACCACTGCAACAATTTTTTTTCAATTTATACATAAATGCAAATTTCCAGACACTCATTTGAGACCGTCATAAAGATAAACCAAATGATGGAAAATTTAAAATGGATGAAGTAATAATTATATGTCAAAATCTTTTTGGTTTGCTTTAAATTTTTCCCATAAAAAGAGAAAATTCGTTGAATAATATAACATAATTGAATCTGGTCGTCGTGTTAGGATATGCGTAGAAAATTAGTATCTAACGTCGTATAAGGTATTTAACATAGTAAAAGATGCCTTCTTTTTATCTGTAAAAAATATAAGTCAATCTTGAGCACACTGAGTTGTCAATGACTTTCCTAATGTAATTATTTTAATTATTTTGCCAACTCGTGCAATCATTTACCTCATTTAAGCTACTTTTGTTGCACGCATTCAAAGGTATGTAACTTTACGAGGAAGTCATGAAGGTGAAAGAAGTAGTAAATATTTTTTCAAAACAAAAACTTGTCCTAAGTGTGCAAACATTTATTAATGAAAAAGTTAACTTTGTGTGTTTTGATATGATGAGTCTATTTGTTTTATATGTAGCTCGTAAATAAATTTATAAATAAAATAATCTAGGCAATATCTGTGGCAAACAGGTGATTCCTATAATAAAATTTGTTGATGAGTATACTTAGAAGTTCATTTACTGTAAAATATTTTGAAACATGATTTAAAGACGACGAAGATTTAAATTTGAATAACACATTTAGAAGACATTATATATATATATATATATATATATATATATATATATATATATATATATATAGAGAGAGAGAGAGAGAGAGAGAGAGAGAGTTCTGAAATACAGCAAGAATTTATTCGCAGATATAAATTACTCAAACATAACATTTTATATTGTACAGAAATGATTCTCTCAATAATATCAATTGATTTATTGGAGAAACAGAACACAATAAATTGTTTTTTAAATATAAAAACTGTCACCATTAATAGTCCACTAAAAAGATATTTTTCCAGAAATTTCAAATAAATGAAAGCTAATTAAAAAAAATAAAGCATAGGGCTTGAATTGCCTCGTTGTAATGTCAGTGCAACATCAAATTGCTTTTGTTTGCAGTTTTTTTTTCAACGTCATTTTATTGCAATCACCTCAAATAGGGAAGCATAATCACATAGGTTTAATTAAATTAGAAATGCGTTTTGCAGGATTATAGAATCTTAGCAGGATTAGTTATGTTTAGCAATATATTTACGTGTATTACTAAACTTATTTAGAATCCAACAAGTGAGAATGTGCTCCGACAAGCGTGAATTCAATCTTCAACTGCATCTTTATGAAATGATCTGCGTTTTGACTAACTGAGATTGAATTCCAATTTTGTTTCTTAAAAATATTTCTTGTCGACTGTGGTCCGCTACCTTCTTCATTTGACTCATAATCCCAAAGAGGTGGCCGATTAAGGCATCCGAAATATATTCGAGAAACAAAAAAACTGGAATTCAGACTTTGTTAGTCAAAACACCGATCACTTCATTAAGATGCAGATGAAGATTGAACTCACGCTTTTCGGAGCACATTCTCCTATGGTGGGTTCTAAATTAATTTAGTAATACACATAAATCTATTGCTAAACATGTCAAATCCTATGAATATTCGATCAACCGACACAACGCATTTTGATTTTTATAAAAGCTAGGTGTATGACCATGCTTCCCTGTGTGAGGCTATTGCTTTAAAATGACGTTTCCGACAACATTTGATGATGCCGACAATTAGACGTTGTACAGGCCTTACAATGAGCTACACAAGACCATTGTTTAATTGTGTTTAATGGGATTGAATTTATTTAATCTTTCATTCCAAATATCTTTTTAGTGGACTATAAATGTTGTAAATATGAAACACCATGTTCCACAGCAATCTGCATCTAACTTAATCCATAATTGGATTTTAATTCGTGATAAATCCTTTCTAGGCAGAGGCAGTTGTATAAAAGAATTCTAAAAATGCGAAACTGGATTAATCAAAATTACTGGGTCTGCGTTTTGACTAACACAGGTTGAATTCCAATTGATTTGTTTCTTGAAATTATTTCAGCGGCTGTGGTCGGTCACTTTCTTCAGTTCACTCATAATCACAGGAAGGCGGCCGACCACGGCCGTCAAAATATTTTCAAGAAACAAAACAAATGGAATGCTACCTGTGTTAGTCAAAACGCAGATCAGGTAATTTTGATTAATCCAGTTTCGCATTTTTTTCTATTATTCAACTGCCTCTGCTTAAGTGGGATTTCTTACGAGTTCAAATCCAGTTGTGGATAAAGATAAGTGCAGATTGAGGAGAAACTTTGTGTTTCATACTATATAGAGTATATATGGCGATGAAAATTATTTAAACTAAGTCAGTTACACAATATTTTAACATCAATGCGAAACTTCATCTATATTTTATGCGCATCATGGCTTCAAAACTTTTTATTGTAAATCAATTTAGACAGGTTTCTCATAAACAAAAAACATATGCAACTGGTAATACTTAAGTATAAAAAGTTGCGGATACTCGTTATTATTAAGAGTACTACCCACACAGTCAAACTAATTCTGCAGACAGTCAGACGGAAAAAAACGCCCAATGTTCCATTACTAGTGACTTTAATAAAATTTCAATGATGAATCGATTTGCGCATTTTCATGGAAATGCAAGCTCAGAGTGTAAGAAAAATATTGGCTAAATTTTTATTTGTGTAAATAAAAATTTGTGGTATTTGTTTAATCATATTTTCCATTCTCTGTAACGAATTAATAACTATTCCTAACCCAAGTTATGCACAAATACGCTATTCTATGGAATATTTCTATGACTTTTGTGACTGTGTAGCACAGATCATTCAGATTCGCCAAGATTGATGTTTAGGCTTCCTATGTATGGAGTTCAAACGGGATTTACCATTCAAAAGATGGAGGCCAAAATCAAAAGAAATATAAATATTTTATTTTTTATTTTTCGTGAGCTTTACATTCGTATTAAATCAATTTTGAATTGAAATAGGCAATCCTCCTATGCTAATTGCGTAGATTTTGTTGACAAAGGCCATTTATGTTCCTTAATTACTTTTTGCTTAAGCAAAAAAGATAAATTACTCAAGAACCTACAATGTTGACATTGCAGTAACAGGATAATACTGCTTGAAATTAGGGATTAAATTTTGTAAATTAGGCCTATTTCAATTTGTTGTAGGCCACTTGGCTTTAAACATTGTCAAATATGATAAAATCAATAAATTATCAATAGGAGCTAATAAACGTTCATTGTGAACAAACTTAAGTTATAATCGATGCTTTTAACTCAATTACCGCTAATAAGTTTGCCGAAAAAAATTTGGAAAATAGTTATTATTTGGTTGAATTAGGTAAAAAAGGACTCACGTGCTTTCAATTTAATGCTTCCGATTTATAGATTTCTTTTGTCAATATGAGAAAAACATTAAAATTCTTAAATTTTTAAAATAATGTTTTTTAGTTGAAAATCCAATTATCAAAAGGAATGGATACATCAACAATTAACCATTGAATATGAAGTTAAATAACTATTAATCGAGAAGAGCTTTATTTAAAAAAAATCAGATTATATTCCCGTATGTCCTCTCATTTCGTTTGTTAAAAGTTTACCAGAACTCAGGGACCACTCCCGCTTGAGTACATAAAATTATTTACCCGTTTTAGAAACTGCGCAAGAACGAACCTTAAGTCCAATAATGCATTTTGGTAATGCGTCATGTAATGTAAGAATAGAATGTTGCTTCATTTACTTAACTCAAGCGACAGGCCTTGCGGATAAGCAGGAGCATCTGGGATGGTAATAAGCCAGATGGTTTGTGACACTGATGTCGTAACTGTTATTTGGACTTAGAGTTAGTTTTTTGTTTAACATAATGTAATCTTGCATGTACTAGCATCGTATATTTTACTGTTAGTGCTCTGTTACATCCTAAATATTATTGCAAATGTAGACGCTATTCGGCGGTGATGCGTGGGTTTTTATATAATTATGCCTTACTGCGATAAGTGTCTGGTTCTGGACTTCATATGACAAATAAACTATTTTTGCATGAATTTACTGCGAGAATACTGTATTTTATATAAGTCCAGGTTGTGATCTTAATATAAACACGTCTTATTAAATTCGTACATTTGCCAGTATAGTTTAGCTTGCGTGGCAAAGATGTGTTTGATTGTTCTCTTTCCTCCGAAGGCTTTAACACCGTTCATACTAACCACTGGAAACGAGGTAAGATTTAATCTTCATACCTATTGCAAACCGACATATATAAAATTTCTCGCAGAAAACAATTCACAGCTGAAAAACTGTCCGTCTTCATTAAGGAATTTATCCTAATAAACCATGGTGAGTAAACCTGTTGATTTCGCGAAAACAATACTAAATATCCTATGCATTTTCATGATATCAACTCGATCCAGTTTCTAAACTCGTAGTTTTCCTCGAAGTCCACAGGAGTGAAGTCAGAATGCTGAGTTAGTTAGCATAAATAAGCTTACGATGCTGAATTGAGGTGTTTCAATTTATGAGGTTGGTTTTTTATTATTGATTTCACATGTTGTGCTTGTCATTCTTTAAATCAAGTTTGCTTCTAGTCAGTCGTAAAATTTAGCTCAATTATTGTCGATAAAACGTACTGACTCGTTCTACACATCCATGATCTTCATCAGAGCACTACGGAAAATTTAATAACGAGTCTCATACCGAAACGCAACAAGTATGTTTGGAAACAGCAATGTACCAATACTACGAATAATGGGTGTGAGAGCACCATATCTTATTTTCAATAATTTATATTTGCATTTCGGGTTAAGCTTCGCTGGATATTTTTCCGGCATGCTCTCTTCATGATCAGGGAAGTTCGAAATGCATCAGCACGTATACTCTGAGGATGATTACCTTAAATGGAACTGGAGCTCATCTAAATCCCACAATCTCAATTTAGTGAGTAGCTTATGTATTTGATCTTTGCATATTCGTCTCGCATTTTTTGATTTCATATAATGATAGCAAAAAAGAACTCCAGTAAACGTATAACAAGAAAATGCAGTCCGTGTTTCTCCACATTGTTTGAGTGGGGTTCGCTAATTAGCAATGATTCAATCTTTTGGATTTAATTTAATTCATTTGAAAAATAACTTTGTTGTCAAGATGGTACGTCATTTGATTTATTCAGAAAGCACCAATGATAAATCAATTTCTGGCGGTTATTTTTTGATGTCGTTAAAATAATTAAATAAAATAGAATTGATGTTTATCTCAAGTTCGTAAACTTGAATTAGCGAAATGTATCAGATATTTGAAGGATGTTGCGTATATATATATATATATATATATATATATATATATATATATATATATATATATATATATATATATTATACATTACATTCATATTATGAAAACAAAAACTTAAGTAACTAAGTGGATATAGGTCATTTATTTCGAGACTAATAAACTTCTTTTTACAATCTTTCGATTATATACATCCTGGGGTTTCAATTGATTATGTGGGTAGCAACATATCTGACTCAGTTTAACCTCTATTTATTATTTCGGCTGACTAGTAAATGTATATGCGTTTATGTCTGTGTGTGCCTGTTTGCATGTAAATGTCTTTCTTAATGTATTGCAAATTGACTTCTCAGATCTGGTCATTCTTGTATTGATGGATTGAGAGTTAACCAATTTTTTGCATTGTTGGCTGTTACGTTTACGAATGTTATTTTCCCGAATGTAGTCTTTCGTTTCGCCTTGTTAATGAATCTTGTTCCGTCCACTTGGTAACAGCACAGGTGCGGACTGCAATGTTGAATGTTAATATTGATTTTAAATTTCTGTCTCCGTATGTCAATCTGTTTCTTCCCATTTAGTTTGTCGCTAATCCTATCGAATTTTTGTTGAGTCTGGTCGACGGAGTGTTTGGTATTGCCTGGATGCTAGTAAACCATATATATATATATATATATATATATATATATATAACAAATCCATTAGAAACACAACATTGCATCAGATAGCAAAGGAAATTTTTCTAGTAAACCGGTTTCGCCTTTGCTGAAAACCACTGGATACCGTCCAGAATTTGCCGCGAAGAGGACTCGAACCGTGGTATATTTTCTTTAGAGACTGCGATTCTTTTTATTTCGCCATTCGATTCGCAAGCTACACGCAGATTTACCTCATGCACTAACTTATGATTTTGGTTAACTTTCCTTCATATGTAACCTTTTCGAAATCTCTTAACACGTGAAGTACTAACTGGCAAATTCCGATCAGGCATTATACAAAAGACACCATGTCGCTTTTAGATGTTATATTGAATTCAAATCCGATGGTTGGATTTTGTTAATGTATACGTTGACAGTATAAACTTAACAGTCCGTTAGAACTTCAGGTCTTAAGTGATTTCGAATATTTTCCAGCAATATGAATAACTAACCAAAAAACCTATTGATGCATGATTTAATCTTTCGTGCAGTATAAAGAAACAGCTGGCTCAGTGGATAGAGAGCCACACTTTGAATCGACTGTGTCTCGATTTGAATTTCTTTCGTGGAAAATTCTCGACAGTACTTGAGAAGTTCCCAATAAGAACAAAGCCGAACTACTGGATGAACTACATTTACTACCTGATACAATGATGAGTATATATTAACAACACAAAATAAAAATCCTGCATAAGTCTTCAATTATATGTATATATATATTTTTTTTCTTCTTTTTTTCTTTCTTGCAGCCATAATTGAGTCTGAACCATGGATAATTCAGAAACGTAAATATTTGCAGTAGTGGTCTTGGTTGTGTTCGGTTAACGAATTAATAAATCATGGTTTAAATTAGTGTCACAATTTTAGGAGAAAAACATCTCTTTTGAAACAATGTAAAATATCAAAAGAATTTAAATATAAATATGTAATTTTCTTATATATATATATATATATATATATATATATTCTTTTGCTTGTCTATCACGTTATTGTGAATAAATTACTAGAATTTTTGCCAAAAATTACTTATCGGTTTACTTGTTGAATTCTATCAGTTTAAATTACTCTGAAGTTTGAGTCAACACGGTATTATCATGTTTTATTCGAAAAATAATATCGATGTTTAGTAATGTGCACAATTAGTCAGTAGTCCTTTTCGACGTTATATTCATCTTATTCTCATATCAACTCACTCCCTGGTCACGTTTTGTTTCACTACTAAATTTGGTTTTTTCTCAAACTGACATTCAAACAGAATTCGCTTTTATTATAATCAATGTTGCGATCTTGATTTAAGCACCTGACCCATTAATTACTTACATATGTCAGTAGAAACTAAGATTTGTATAGTGCAGAAAAGGAAATTCATCCAGGAGACCGGTTTCGTAATTATTGGGAACTCATCATGTACTGGCCAGAATTTGCCGCGGACAGGGCTCCAACCTGGGCACGTCTGCTTCGGAATCTTTTGCGCCAACCACGGAGCCACCATGCCGCACCACATATGTGAGTAATTAATAGGTCAGGACCTTATATCAAGATCGCATCCTTGATTATAATAATTGTTATTACCGCCCGCGCAACCAATGTTCTTTTAATTATATAAGTCTTCGCTTTTGTTAACCTGAACTTCTCCATCTAAATGATTTGAATCTTGTTTCAAAGCATGTTATATTTAGAGTGTATTCTTTTTCAATTTCTTGTGTTTCTCTCATTTTCTCAATATTATCTTTTTCCTTTAAGCAATATAGTTGCGTTTTTGTAGCTTGTCTTTATTTTTAGAATGTCCTTCTTCCTCATTCTCTCCAATAAACATCGATATTTAATTATAATTATTTGATTCTGTGTTACTTTTGTAAGTGTTTTTTTGTAACCTTGTTTTAGGTTATTTATTCCCTCATTCAAAAATTTCTCTTTTTCTAACTCCTCTCATTTATTACCGTTTGCTAAGGATTATCTTTAGAATGCGCAATTCCTGCATTTCCTTAATAAAATAGTCATCGAATTAAACTGTACTTTTTCTTTCAATAAATTATCGTTAAGTTTTCTAATTTATATTCGTTTTACGTTTGAACAGTAAAAGATGTGCGTCTCATTAATTTAAAGGGTACAAAAAGTGTAACGGCTCAGATTAATTTGTCAAAATATTGCCAAAATAAAATTCACATTTCATAACGCTGAACCAATTAAAACGCGCACAATTGCCTTTGACCAATGTTATAAGACTGCACATATTTATAAGCACGATGAATATACCACGTCACACAATTCTGCTCTGATCGCTACGTGCGATTGCTCTCACTTTCTCCACTTGACTGATTACCTACGCCGAATTCTGGTCTTGCGATTACCACGCTGTTTAAAATTGTCACTTATTCTTCAGTCACGCCAATCTTCTTGTTGCTGCACAACCAGGCATACGTAATCGATAATCTAGTAATCGGATTTCTACGTGAATCAGCCGCCATGTCGAACAGAAACCCACATATCCGGTTTCAAAAACTCTACATACTGTGGTGCATTCACATAAAAGGAACACAAGCTAACCAACCGGAAAGCTGAGCAAGTGTCTAGAAGGACTTCTAGACACTATCACGACTGCAACATTCATAAACTTTCACGGCAATTGCCGGTGAACTCTTTTCAGGCCCTGCCAAGGGCCACCCACAGCAACAGCCTTATAGAACCTGTCTTCTTGCAACTTCGCACGGCACTTACTTCCACCCGGTGCGTTTACACAAGTATAAAATTAAAACGGATGTGATTGTGATTTAGGAGAACGCCCAACCATTTATTTGTATCATTTACAGTTCAGTTTAGTGCTCAAATATGCTTTCTCTGCTTGCATAAATCAGACTGCAGTTTGTTCAACATTTATCGCTTACTCATTTCTGCTGTCGCTTTTGGCAATTATCTTAAAAGCAATATTAGGAGAAAATACGACAAATTTTTAACCTTGTATTGCACATTTGTAGATGTATTGATCATTTGCTTTGATATAGACGCTTTAATTGCTATGTCGATTGACCAAGATAAAGTGATAAATAATATATGATGTCAACTTTAACGACTGTCTTTTTCCAATAATTGCTCATTTAGCACACAGAGCTTAGCAGCGTTGTGTGTACAATTTGAATCCGCGACTTGTATCCTCTTCGTTGACTGGAAAAGAGCGTCAACCTTAAATGATTGATAAAGCATTATTTCAACTTGACTAATTTACACACACATCCAGAAAATGATTCTAAATGCATTATAATGCAGCTTTATTCCAAAAATAATAAAATAAGAATTTATTTTCTTAACGGCCAAAATAGACAACTTTAAAGACGGATTACTGCAAAATAGACTAGGATGGTTGAGTGGTTAGAGAAACAGATTACAAATCGGACATACCCAGGTTCGAGCACTGTACACGGCAAATTCTGGACAGTACGTGGTGAGTTCCCAATAAGGACGAAATTAGTCCACTTGATAAATTTCCTTTTCTACGCTATAAATAACTAAGTTTATACTGACAAATGTATGCTTCGCAATTTATTTCATTTAAGCATCATTCAGATAATTGAAAACTAATGCAATAATATTGTGCGATCTAAAGACAGGACAATCATAACTATCAAAATAGGACGTTGTACTCTCATTGATTTTTAACACTTATCAACCTCCTATGTTTGGAGCACCAAATCATTTAGAAATTGTTCAGAAAATTCACATTTCAGTTAGCTTAGGCATTTTTTACCAATTTTAAACTTTCGAATGGTCTGTTTAATGTTCATATTTATTGAAATTCTACACAAAATTGCGAAACAACCCTCAGGATAACCTTGTAAAGTGAGCTGAATTGGCCC
The DNA here is from genome assembly GCA_029291075.1 of Eudiplozoon nipponicum. Classification (NCBI taxonomy): domain Eukaryota; kingdom Metazoa; phylum Platyhelminthes; class Monogenea; order Mazocraeidea; family Diplozoidae; genus Eudiplozoon; species Eudiplozoon nipponicum. Next base: position 16,243 of record JAQBSW010000082.1, read on the forward strand.
GGTTCAAGCAGAAATTGAAAGAAAAATCTTGTAAATTTAGGTCAATTAGGTAAAATAAGTTTATCCTAGAGAAATAAGTATGCACAGATTTGGTCGCACTTGAGAAGTAGTTTGATATTTGACCACGAAATTTTTCTGTTGTTTCGTGCAACACTGCGAGAATTCATTTATTTTTGTCATTTATAGAAAATACAATATTTTAACAATTATTTGGGACTTACTAAATTTCGTATTCTGAAAGCGCTTAAGAGAAGTCTATTCAAATTAGTATAAGAAATATCTTTTTCAAAATATGAAGCATCTAACACAAAAATAATACTTGCTCGCATAAGAATTGTGTCAATGATATACCTTTTACTGATTTTGATTTGCTGCATTTTTAATTTTATATTTATTGCGGCGAATGAAGGAGAACGGAATATAACTATTATCAGGATCGATAAATTGTCAGGCATTCTTGAGTGATTTTAGATGATTTAATAGAAAAGGAACATGAAAAAGAATTTGATATAGTTTACCTTTTAAAATATATCAAAGTGTGTGACAGCTTGTTGAGAATTTAATGCAGGGATACGTGATTTTTCAAATATTTTAATCTTTTCAAGTAAAAATAGTTATTTAATAACGCATATTTATTCTTTATAAAATGATTCAATGAAATTTATAGATATTATTCCTTATGTCAGAATACAATAATCCACACAAGTAAGATTGTCACTTGACGCTAGGTTAGCTTTGTTGTTCGATGACTGGTTATATACAATGGGATTGGCGTTTACTTAAACCTCGCAAACCTGATTTAATTAGATGTTACCACTGCCCGCGCAATGAATGATTGCTTAATTATATTACTTATATATATATACATATATATATGTGGCGTAAGCTGCAAAATGTGACTGCATAGAAATTGAGCAGCCAACATTTCCAGTCTATTACAATGTATGCGAGACTACTTGAGGTGAGAACCGCATATATAATTTTGCTTCCCATATAAAGGCAATCTGGTTTGTTCCTAGCTAGTCAGGTTGCACTCGTATTCTGATACTCATGGAAGGACGCAATGCATCAGTACGTGTGAGTGACGATAGTTTTAAGATATTGTTCGACGACTGGTTTAAAACAATGGGTTTGTTGTTCACTTTTAGCTCGCAATCTTAAATTGAAGGAATGTTACCACTATTGGCGCAATCGATTATTGCTTTAGTGTATTACCCATATATATGCGGGGAATGCTGCAAAATTTAATTTGGGTGTCTGCAAAGAAATTCTGCAGCCGATATTTCTAATCCAGTACAATTCGTGCGAGACTACTAGATGTGAGAGCACATATCTTATTTTGCTTTCCATATATATTTATTGCGACTTGATTCTTGCTAGTCAGTTTGTCCTCGTACACTGATGATGATCATGAAAGGTCGAAACACATCAATACGTGTGACTGACGGCAGTTTTTCTATGCTGTTTGGCGACTGGTTAAATAAAATGCAATTGGTGTTTACTTCACGCTCGCAAACTTGATTGGAAGAATTGTTGCTACCATCCATGCAATTAATGTTTGTTTGATTTTATTACCTATATGAATAAGATGGTGTTAGATTGTTAAAACTACCGCCGTACTTTGATGATGATCATGGATAGTCGAAACGCGTCAGTGCGTTGCGGCTGGCGGTAGTTTTGTTATGATGTTTGACGACTGGTTAAATACAATGGGATTAGTGTTTACTTCATTCTTGATTTAAAGAATTGTTACCACCATCCGCGCAATCACGTTTTGTTAAACCAAATAATTCTCAGGCATTTACAAACAAAAGGAATGGTGAGTGGAAAGCACAATGGTAATGTTATTGCACTTTGAACCTGTTTTAATTTCCACCACTCATTGTATCACCTACGTGCATCTTTACCCACTGTTGGTTTGTTACATTATTTCTATGTCAAGACATGCATATTTGTATGTGGATTTACAAACACCACACCGGTAATGTTCTAAAGTGTGCAATTTGTGTAAATAAAATTGAAAAAAACCAAAAAGTCCAATTCTAGTTAACTAAGGATGCAGAATGAAGTTGCATTTTGCCCTGAAAACTAGATAGGGAATGTTCAGCGATGGATGGCTGTTATATTTTATGTTTAGAATGTCTGAAACATTACTGGATTGACATAATTGCATGCATCTTAATTCTTTAGCTAAATGGTTCAGAAATTTAGTAAAAATTTAGTCTCGGTGTAAATTAAATATTAAAGAAATAGGAAATTAAGCACGTTTAATACGCCGTTTTTTGTCCCTAGTAGGCACATCTCTGTGGAATATATGGTTGCTGACGCCAGATTTTATCTCATGAGTCATCCTCTAAACCATGTACGTTACACTTAACAGATGAGTTACATAACTATAAACTAAATAATGAGGAGTTACGTACTTAACCGCAGCAAACCTGTATTCTCTTAACGAGTGCTTAGTGAACACGAAATATATCAAATACTGGCATAATAATTTCATTATATATATATATATATATATATATATATATATATATATATATGTATATATAGTAGAAAGTAGGCAATTCATCAAGTATACAGCTTTGTCTTTATTTGGATCGCTTTAATTATTTTCTAGAAATTCTCATCGAAACGTATCATTATTTTCTCCTTCCAGATTCTACGTGTTGCCGAATTTTGGCGAAAGCCTAAATTTTAGCAAATTTAACGCATGAAGAAGTAATTAATTACACTAGAATTTTAGTTACCCGAAATAGATTGCATTAAGAAAAAGTAGGAATATAAAATTAATCAACTCACACCCTAGTTGAGCTATTTAAACTGAAAACGTGTTCGTCCTTGGAATTCTGTCAGCAATATTCCGAGCAAACTGTGCTGATTTGATGTAATTTCGTCTTTCCAGCTTCGACGTGTTTATTGATTGATGATCTTTTCGTTAGCCGAATTTAACACTTTAAAGTGATGCGAATTTGAATTCAATAAATTGATTACCTTAAATATTTTGATAATCAAACAAAAAATTTATGTAAGAAAATTCAAAATTGACTTATAACTTTATTGAATTTGCTCAAATAATAAGCTCTTCACAAAGGCAACATATTTTTAATGCAAATTCCGTATGGAAAATCCGAGCAGATTATACAAAAAAACTTTAATTTCCACGTTACGGCTTTTCCGTGTTGCTCGTTTGCGTAGACGTCCTTTTGGTTAGCTCAAATGCCGCGTGAATATTGATGAAAATATGAACTCAATCCATTAAATTCATAAAAATTTTGGTTACCGGAAAAAACTTTTATATCAGAAAATAATTTATTAATCCGAATTTATTCAATCCATTCAACTGTTCAGCAATTAACTCAGACGGAGTTTTACTTCTCGAAGTGCTATTTGATAAATTCCTAGGAGATTCAACAGATGAGCTATAATTTCGACGTTCCAGTCCCTCCGTGTTGTTCAAGTGCAAGTAAAACTGCTTTGTTAGCTCAATTTTCCGCGTGAATAAATTATACTAATTCGAATGTAATGAATTAATCATACGAGAATTACGCTTAAAAAACAAAAATAGGTTGAAAAATAAAAATATAATTATAACCAATTCATTCACCTGTTAAATCTATTTACCATACTGATTAATATTCTGGCAATTTATTTATGAACAATTCTGTGTAGATTAATTTATTAAGCTTTTATTTCGACGTTAAATTTCGCCGATTGCTTAATTGCGTAGTCAACATCATAGTTAACTCAATTTGCTACGTGAATAAAAATCAATATTAGAACTGAATTGACTGAACACACTAAAATTCTATTTACCCGGACAAAATAATCTCTTAAGTCAAAGTAACTAAAAATATATAATATTGATCAATTCACTCACTAAATTAGAGATTTACAAATGCAGCGTTCTACACTTGAGTATTCTTTCTGAAAAATTACAAGCTGATTTTAATGTTAAGCTTTAATAATTTTGTTCCAGTGTTCTCGTGTTGCTCAATCACTTAGACCCCTCAAATTTCGCTCCATTTACAGCGTGAACAATGAAATAATTTAGATCTCAATTGACTAAATGCAGAAGACATTTAATACGCCAAACAAAATCTTTAAACCAAAGGAATAAATTATATATATATATATATATATATATATATATATATATACAAACACACACATACATATATAAATATAAATATATATATATATATATATATATATATATATATATATATATATATATATATATATATATATAAATATATATATATATATATATATATATATATATATATATATATATATAAATATAGATATATTTGACTCAACCTTTAAGATGTATATACGAAGAGCGTATTTCTCGCACAAATCATGTCAGAACAATTCCTGGTGTATCGTACAGACAGGCTTTAATTTTGTCCTTTCAGTTACGAATTGTTGCTGAATCGGGTTTACAACCACTTTGTTAGCCAAATTGAACGCCGGAAATATGACTCAAATTTTATCTCAATAAATTAAGTACACAAAAACATTAAATAATCGAGCGAAATTTTTAGAAATGTGTTACTGAAAAATGCACTTACCTGTTAAGCTACTTCAACATAAAACGTATTTCGTTTGCACACTTTGTCAAAATCATTTTTAGAACACTTGCTGATAAGCCTAAACATTTTTCTTCCTTTTTCCCAACTTTGCTCGACTGCGTAGACAAACTCTACGTCTCCGCGTGAATAATAAACCAATTTTGACGTCAATTATTGGACTGCAATAGACTTCTGATTAAATAAACTAAATTATTCTAATACAAGTGTGTACAAAAATAAAATATTGAGAAATTCACTCACCTGTTTTGCTGTTTACACAGAAAGCGTCTTTCTTGTGCAAACACTGTCTGAACAGTTTTGAGCAGTGTGTTTTTAAGACTTTATTTCATCGTGCTAATTTTTCCATGTTGCTCAACTGCTTAGGCAACCTCCTCAATTTCCGAATGAACCGAATGAATATAAATGAAACTTTGATCTCAATACATTTACAACACTTTGACTTTGAATAACCGAACAATATTGCTCTTGAATAAAATGCAAATTCAAGTACAATTTGAATTATTTCACTAAATCTTTAAGTTTTTTACATTAACAGTTAATTATTTAGCAAACCCTGTATGAACGATGCCTAGCAGAAGAAACTGACACGTTTCACTTTTTTTGGTTAATGTTTCCACATGTTGTTGCATTGCGTAAACAAACCGTGTGCCCAATTTAGCAATTTAGGAATATTTAAATTTAATTTTAATATATGAAGTGCAATAGAACTTTGATATGCCAGAAAAAAATTCTAAATTAAAATATATTCGAATAAAATTTTGATCAATTCGTTCAAAATTTGATCAATCAATACAAAAAACGTTTTCCAATTGAAAATCATGGCTGAAAATTAATAGCAGATTACACAATAAAACTCTGATTACGTCGTTACACTTTTCTTATTTTGCTCAATTGCGTGAAAAACTTATTCTTTAGCCCAATTTTCCGCGTGAATAATTATCCAAATTTAAATTTATTAAATAACCTCCACTTGAATTAAAATTACTCGAAAAAAACATTTTTAATATAAACGTAAATATAAACATATTTTTAATCATTTTAATAGTCCTTAAACAATTCATTTCTCTTGAAAATTCCGTTTGAACAATTCGGAGCAGATGTTTCTTTTAAGCTATAATTTTGTCTATCTAATTGCCCCGTGTTTCCAAGTTTCTGAGATGGCTTCATTGCGTACCTATTTTAGCGCGGGAATAACGGTTCATATTTGATCTGAATAAATTGAGTACACTAGAACGTTACTTACCCGAACAAAGTTAATTCTAGCAAAGAACAACTACGAATAAAGTATAGGATACTCCATATAAAATTGTTGAGGTGTTCAGAAATGCAGCGTATTTATTTTGCGATTTCTGCACGAATATATCTAAACAGAATGTGCTGATAAGCTTTAATTTCGTTATTCTAGATTCCACATGTTATTGGTTTTCCACATTTTATTTCATTAAATTAAGAAAAAGACAACGTTATTATCCGAACTTACTTAGTTATAACTAAAATGTGACTAAAAATAACGTTTTGATTTATTCACTTACCTGTTAATCTATTTACACAAACGGAGTACATATTTTGCGAATTATTCCTGTAAAATTTGGAGCAGATTTACAGATAAGTCTTAATTTTGTCGTTCCAACTATCAAGTTTTGTCAATTTCATACGAAGCAGCATTTTTAATTCAATTTTTTACAATAGCAATGAACCAAATTTTAACTCAATAGATTAAATACTATAGACTTTAAGAAAATAAAACAAATTTCTCTTACATTAGAGTAAATTCAAACATAGTATTGAAAGCCAAAATAAAAAAATGTAGACGTCGAGGGAGCTTCAAGTAAGAAACCAACCAATCAAATGGGTGTATCACTTCAATTTCAAGCTTTTTCTGTTTGTATACATCTGCTTCCATTTATTCAGCTATTGAGCTTGATCTGGAGGTGATGCTCGCAATTGATTGGTTTGTTCTTTACATTACACTCTTTCAAGTTTAGATTTTCAGTTCTGTTTGGCCTTTCAATATATATATATATATATATATATATATATATATATGTATATATATATGTGTGTGTGTGTGTTCATGTATAACTGAGAAAAATATCGTAATGATCAATTCACATACATTGTAAGTTGTTTATATTGGCAACGCAATTCTTCTGAAAATCCCGCCTGGACAATTCCTAGCAACATGTTCTAACATGCTTTAATTTCGTTAGTCCATTTTGAAAATGTTGCTCATTATCATTGTCAACCACTTCAATATGCAAATGCTCATGTAAATATAGTTAAAATTTGATATTAATAAAATAAGTGTGCCAGAAATTCCATTAATCAATCAATCAAAATTTAATCAAAACTATTGCATTTATCAATTCATAGAATCATAAAAAATTATTACCCTTGTCAATTCACTTGCGGTGTTAATCTCTTGGCTAGCTACCAATTTACCGCGTGAAAAATTATTCAGCCTCATTTATTAAAATATTCTTTACTAATAAATCATATGAAAGTCAGATCTTCACATTTCCAGCCTTTATTACCAAATTCTTGAGTTAATAATTTTTTAACTTCATTTATTTTTTACTTCTAATGACACTGATCAGGCCAGTTACCCTATAAAATAAATGCGTTAGATATTCATATGACGAATTTCGCCAAATATGATTTACAAGATTCTGTTAAATGTTTTGGTTTAAATCTTAACTTATTTTGTTGATGGAATTTTCTTTTTTCAGTAAAATATAACTATAAAATTCTTTTAATTTATCCAAATTTACTAGTGGAGACTTCACTAATCCCATTTGTTTTTGCATATTTTCTTAAATTAGTAGAATATTTAAAATGTATTTTGTAATTGAACAGTTTCCGTCAGCCTGCTACATCCACCGTCGAAAACAGCGTTAATAATTCAACTTTTTTGATATTTTAAAGTTAAAAAGTAACATCAGGTTAGCGGTATATAAGATTGTTCTGTAAATTCAATGGAAGCTGCCTTTTGAGATGTGCTTAAAAGCAACTTTTGGTAGCTCAAACAGAGTTACAAAATGTGCCACGTTAAGTAATTGATGACCGAAGTTTTAAGATTATGCGGATATATGTTTAAAATTCTTCATATTTTGGCAGAGCCTTGTTTAAATTATTTTTAAACAAAAATTTGCAGCAATCAGAAAATAGGAAATTTTAAGTTAATATTGTGGAACATGTTCTTGAGATATGTTATTCCGTTAAGTCCCTGGATTTCTTTCCCATATTTTATATAAAGGCGTCTTTATTTAAATAAATATAGATGCTTTTTCACTCCATTTTGAATATTTACCCCAACATTCTCATTTGATTAGGAAGATTGTTATGATATTAAAGTAAACTTAACATAAAAATGGTTTAAAATACATGTTTAGTCGACTAGGAATTAACTGATTACATGGTCCCTGCTTTGCGAACACGATTTTTACAAAAACTTTTCAAACTGCTTTTCCGTAAATTTTGGAATCGACTTCAGGATCTCATTGTCAGCGTTATTTGACTTTCTACTAGATAAGTATGAGTCATTTATTTGGTTGTATGCGTACATTTGCACGTAAATATTCGTCTAAGTAAAGCTACAGTGATCTAATAAAACATACTGACGATAGGCAAGATAGGTATATGCCATGAATATTTGGGTGTCTGTGTAGAACTGTGTTACCACCATCCGCGCAATCAATTATTGTTAAATTGTATTGCCTATATATATATATATACATATATATATATATATATATATATATATATATATATATATATATAGCTACGCACGATTAATGTTCGTGACTGAATAGAAATTGTTCAGCCTACATTTTCAGTGACGAACATTGTATTCAAGACTACTACAAGTGAGAGCCGAATATCTAATTTTAATTTCCATATATATTCAATGCTGTTTAATCGTCGATAGTCAGATTTCCGTCGTACTCTGTTGATGATCTTGGAGGGTCGAAACGCGTCAGCGTGTTGCGGCTGGAGGTAGTTATTTTTATTTTTCGATCATTGGTTAAATAGAATGGGATTGGTGTTTACATCAAGCTCACAACCTTGATTTAAATAAATGTTTCCACGACCCACGCAATCAATTATTGTTAAATTGTATTTCCTATATATGTATATGTGGCGAAAGCTGAAAACAGTTAATGTTCGTGACTGAATAGAAATTGTGCGGGCGACATTTCCAGTCAAGTTAAATTTATGCGAGACTGCTAGAAGTGAGAGTCGCATATCTAAACTTGATTTCCATATATACGCAATGCGGCTTGATCCTCGGTAGTCAGTTTGCAGTCGTACAATTAGGATGATCATGGAAGGTCGAAACGTGTCAATGCGTTGCGACTGGCGGTAGTTTTGTTATGTTGTTTGATGACTGGTTAAATACAATGGGATTGGTGTTTACTTCAAGCACGCAAACTTGATTTAAAGAATTGTTACCACCACCCGCGCAATCAATTATTGTTTAAATTGTATTGCCTATATATGTATATGTGGCGAAAGCTGCAAACAGTTAATGTTCGTGACTGCATAGAAATTGTGCAGCCGACATTTCCAGTCAAGTTCAATGTATGCGAGACTGCTAGAGGTGAGAGCCGCATATCTAAATTTGATTTCCATATATATTCAATGCGGCTTGATCCTCGATAGTCAGTTTGCAGTCGTACTCTGATGATGATCATGGAAGGTCGAAACGCGTCAGTGCGTGCGACTGGCGGTAGTTTTGTTATGTTGTTTGATGACTGGTTAAATACAATGGGATTGGTGTTTACTTCAAGCTCGCAAACTTGATTTAAAGAATTGTTACCACCACCCGCGCAATCAATTATTGTTAAATTGTGAAGAAAGTAGTTTAATATAATTAACTGTACGAAAGAGTTTAAATGAGTAACACTATAGTGATTAATATCCACTTTGCTTATCACACGTCAGACTTATTTTACATCACGTACATCGTTAAATGACGTATATATGTGTGACCCCCATTGTGTAGAATGGGTAATGATAAAGTGAATACACCATTCATAATATCTATTAATTTTAGATGGGGACCCAATTGTATTGAAAATTTCCCCCTGTCTACTTAATTCCATTTTCCTATGTATAATTTCTTTTGGTCTCATTCTTCATATTCAGATTTTAGTTAAGATTCCAATTTTCATATCATGGGAATGATTTGACTTCAACTTATGAAGAAAAACAGACTTAGAATCCTTTCTACAAACGTCGTTTTCTAATGTGGTATCATTGCTTATTAATTAGACATTCAAATATGATATATCAACACATGATACCTTTTCAATTGTAAATTGGAGTCCACGCACTTGATAAGCTAAGTTAAAAGACTTTTATGAGGTCAATACTCCCATGATTCCAAATAACTAATAAGCCATCCAATAATCGTACATACTGTTTTGGGTTTATGGGTGTAATAGTTAGAATGTTCTTTTTCTCTTTGTAATGCATGAGGATATTTGCTGTTGGTAATGACATTGATTGACCCATTCAAAAAAATTTATCTACAATTCCTTCTTATGTACGGAATAAGTATAACACATGAATATGTTTATCAATTCCATTACATGTCTCATTGACAATTTACTTCCTCCCATTAAACCACCAAAAAAGCTTAAAATAATCCAGTGCTATTTCTAAATGGTCTATTGTGTACATTGATGTCCTATCTATCCTCGTCATTCTATCCTTTTCATTTCTATTATATTTATAAAAAAACTAAACCAAACGACATAAATTCTTTAATGTTTCGTCTAGGAAATACGAATATTTCCTTATTAAGTTACAACAAAATAGGAATATATTGTATGCTAGTTAGTGCTGGTTATTAAAAATAATTCTCAAAGTGTAAATTTGATGATGAACCATAACTAAGCCATACGCGCAGGTCGCTACTGTATGTCTTATTTTGAGATTGTCAACAACTGTTTGATCCAGTTCATCGACAGAAATCACAATATTGATTAATATAATTAAAGATGAATAAACGAATGTCTTATAAATATAAAATTCTTTGAAAAAAATAGCTACGCAAGATCGATTTAATACAATCAGTAATAACAAAACATACAAGTTGTCATTTAATGAGCATCTTACTATAAAGTGTTGACGTGGCACAAGTAATTTTTTTCATACCGAAGTGTTTAATTAGATACAAATATAAAAAGACTGGCTCAGTAAAATTTAGTTCAATTTTGTATATTGTGGCGTTGCAGCATAAGAATATTACACCGGAAGTATATTTAAAATACTTAATAAATCAAAAGTAGATACTAGAGACTGGTTAAAAGATGTTAAAAGTTATAAAACGAGTTAATATGTCTCCGATATTTTGTTATTTAATTCAGCTCAATGATGAAATTTCATTGAATGAAAAAGGGCCTATCAGACAGCACACATCCTGAATTAACTATAAACCATGCACGTTCTCCCTGCAAATCAACGATTGTATAAGCTTAAGGAATTCCGTACGCAACACATTTTTACTCACATGCGATCTGCTCCTACTATCGTCCGGCTTTCTACATTCCTGTCTACCCTGGCTGTCATCAAATGCCATTTTACATAGGATGTTCACTAACACAGCTTGTTGTGAGTCTCGCAAACTCTTGCAGTTGCGCTTCCGGGAAATCTTGATCGTATAATTTATTTATTGGATTCTTACGGTTTTTTCTAATGCCGCGTTTTGCATACGCGAGTAGTAGCTTTAAACGGGCAGTTTCACAAAGATTCGATTGATCACAATTTACAATTTCGTTTTGTCTTCAATCGGGCCGAGTTTGTATTCTTCCCAATAGAAATGCGGTTCCATCACATCTTTGTTTATTGGCGACGTTTTGGAAAGAAAATCCCCTTTCCATCTTCAGGCTAATTTGTCTACTTATATCCACAGCACAATACTCAAAATAGCAGATTTGAGCAAATGTGGTTTTTATTTTAAATTCACGTTGTATTAATGAATTCCGAAGTCCTGGATCTAATTCCTTTGACTCAATAATTCTATTAATTGTAGTCTTAACTTGTCCTTGCAGCTTATTAGATGGATTTTTATTTATTTATAAACCTCGAAATTATTTAATTGTTCATACACTTTAAATTCATAATCTGACCGGTTCATTAGTACCGTTGCACCACCATTATCCGCCTTAAGGCATATTACTTTATTGGATAATAATTCTGCTCTTAAGCGTTTCAGATCATAACAGGGCTTGCATCTCACCTCTTTATGCGCTAGCACCGCTTTGGACACATCCAATTTGAACCTAGTCTTATCTTTGGCTGGGAGGAACTGGGCAATCTTTACTGTTTCCGTAATTACCTCATTCTTAGGTACGTAATCAATTGGGATCGCAGTTTTAAGACCAAGATTAAGAATTTGTTTTTTGTCTTTCTTGAAATCCATTCTCGATAAATTAACTAAACGTTTCGAAATGACTCCATCAATTCTCTTATTACTCAAAAGGGCAATTAATTCCCAAGTATGCTAGTTTTTTTCCATGCCTTTGTCTAATTTTTTAAATTTCTTTATCCCTCGTCTTGTCTGTGAAATCTTCAATGTGTGTTAAATCCAACATATGCAATCTCGTGAGTAACATAGATCTTATTTTGATCTTCTCTCTAATCGGTTCAAATTTAAGTTTGTTTAGTTTATAAATCGAAATTTTTATTAAATGCAAACAAAGCTCATGCTTAAGAGTATTTCCTACTTTATCCAACACGAATAAAAGTTTAAACCATAAACATTTCGGTATAACATTAAATTTTAAACATTTATTAAGGAACGAGGTATTTTCCACTTGCCTAACAATCTGCATCTTCTTCCTTTTGTACTGATTCATAAGTGTGACCACTGTGGCATCATATTTGCTACTCAAGTATTTTTTGAAATTTGATTTCGGAGTGCCAGCTTCATATTTTCCAATGCCGCGTTTTGCGTACGCGGGTAGTAGCTTTGCACGGAAAGTTTCACAAAGATCCGATTGATCAAAATTTCCAATTTCGTTTTGTCTTCGATCGGGCTGAGTTTGTATTCGTCCCAATGGAAATGCGGTTCTATCACATCTTTGTTTATTGGCGAAATTTCGGAAAGAAAATCCCCTTTCCATCTTCAGGCCAATTTGTCTACTTATATCCACAGCACAATTCACACATTTGCTTAAATCTGCTATTGTGAGTATTGTGCTGTGGATATAAGTAGACAAATTGGCCTGAAAATGAAAAGGGGATTTTCTTTCCGAAACGTCGCCAGTAAAAAAAGATGTGATAGAACCGCATTTCCATTTGGACGAATACAAACTCAGTCCGATCGAAGACAAAACGAAATTGGAAATTGTGATCAATTGGATCTTTATGAAACTGTCCGTGCAAAGCTACTACCCGCGTACGCAAAACGCGGCATTAGAAAATATGAAGCTGGCACTCCGCAATCAAATTTCGAAAAATTCTTACGGTTGTTGGTCTCCTGGTTTCTCCGCGCATACCATTAACAAGACTCTTTTTTATCTTCAACATAGCATTTGCCAATTCTTGCTTATGTTTATTGACTGATTGACGTCCACCTGTTCAATAATTACTAATATGGTAATGGGGTACACCTAGCGAGGGCGTCCGATCTTGTATGCATTTGCTTCTGTTCAGATAATTTTGTTATCCACGGCATTCCGCAGGGTATATATAAAACCGACTTCTTCATGGACATCAAATTTAATGTTGCTTACTTGATCGCATAATTTAATGTTTCAAACACTCTGGCTGGTGTGTTATAGTAATAATAGTCCCTGAAATGCCCCTGAAATATATTACCCAAAACTATCGTTTAAATACAATTAGTAATTTAACGGCATACACGTTTTTATGTTAATGAAGATATTAATATTATGTGTTCGCATGGCATGGATACAATGGTGCAAAATAAAGTGTTTCATTAGATGTAAATAAATAAAACGTTAGCATAGTGATAATTGATTCATTTTTGAATAAAATTTAGTGTTTCACCTTACGATTTTATATTCCGAAGCACATCCCAATATATTTATTAAATCCAAAAAAGTGGAGGAGACTGAGTTGAGAGATATCTTCCAAGAAAGGCGACTGATTTTGAAAAGTGTGATTTATAAAACATACATTATACGCTTAAGAATGAATTTTAATTTTTTTTATTGGACGCCGCCTATCTATTCGCATGCTAGTCATGAATGGCAGAGGGCTTATTCCAAAGCTAACATCAATGAACTGAAGAAACCCACGTATGCATGGGCTTCATAACTAATGACTTCACTCCATTTTGAACTAATACATAGAATTACCTCATTATTATAAATCGCGTGTGTTCAAAAAATTGCAAATCCAATTTGTATCGACCATTTCACACTTTCATCTTTTTATTTTAGCTGAACTGTTAATGTTTTAAACGTACTTGATAAAAATCCAACAATATCACGCGGTTCTGATAAATTATAGTTTTGTAGAGAAAAGATAATGACAGTGGAAAGTTCTTTACTAGGGAATTTTGAAACAAATATTATTTAAACTCATAATATACATTATTGAAACCAACAACTAACTGTCTGTCTCCTACTATGCAGTGTAGTGTCGTGATGAATTCCGAGGACGGTTTTGGAGTTTATGAAATAAGATGGTTTCGGCAATATCGAGAACAATGAAACCGCCATACAGAACGAAATTGAAATAAAGACTATAAACTCATTTATTTAAAGAAACAGCATGACGGGCCTTGAGCAATTTGTTGCTATCCTAAAAGTTGAATTTTGTACGAGATGGCGCTTTGAGGCTGTCGGCGAAAGTCAAATGAAATTTATTACACATTTTATGATTTTATTTGCTACATTTAGAGTCAAGTAAATTAAAGTATAATTCGTATAAGTATGATGTTAAAAAAATATTACGCAATGTTAAAGAGAAACAAGCTGCAAATATACATTCAAAGATTATTTTGTAAATTAAAATGTGTTTTAATCAGAGATAATTAGTATTCAAGCGAAAAATGTGTAACAACGTGTGTATAAGCCAGCCAAAAATTTGGAATATCGAATTTAATTAAATTTTGTTCTAATAAACATTGTGTTCAAGTCGAGCAAACTGTGGTACACTCTGGAAATGGACAAATGTAAGAAATTAAAATGCAATCAGACAAATTGTTTTATTGATTTATTATTTGAAAATTCAATATCGAAATCCTTAATTTGTTGATTGTTTTGCTAATGCCAGCTGTAGTTGTTCTAATTAATCTTAATTTATTATCAAGTGCAAAGTAACTTCCGTAAATGGTTATTAACTGTTAATCGACGAGGGATTTAAAACAGATTTTAGAATTTGGATGAAAGCCAAATCGCTACAAATCACGATCGGTCGATGTAATGTTAAGGCATCAGTTGAGCTACAAGTGATATTGTGTAGCTAGAACTGGGTAATGACGGTACTCACAACGTATGCACGCGTTGAAGCCTAATGTAAACAAACGAACGGATAAATAAAAAAATCATTTATTTTTATTTATCGCTATGTAACATTATTATTGTGTTTTCTAAATTGGTTTATGAATAAATTATTTCTCTTAGCAGTATATATATATATAATTTTGTGTGTGTGTGTGTTTATCCGTATTTGAATTTCCACCAGAATTTGCTTTCTTTTCGGGTCATTCGATTTGCCTCGGCTTTTATGTGCTCAATAGAACAGTTTTCCACCTGACAGCGTACATAGGCTGCAATATAGAAAATTAGTGACATTATTTCAATGCCTGTGTGCCTAGGCAACTAACTTCACATTAGTATTGGCGTTTGTTCAAACTCATTTTCAGGGCAAACTCTTGTGCCATGCCCGTCAAAAAAATTGTTAAAAAATGGGGAAGCTAAGGCCTAATTTGGTAAACAAAAAATTTTATGCCAAATGACCCACCTAGAATTTTTCTCTAAGCTTTCGTAATTGTATATGCAGCAATTACAATAATAGTTAATATCGTGGTAAACTAATTTGTTTAAATGTGAAGGGTTAGTCCGAAATGTGATAGTATGAATAAACTAATCCCTATATTCTATTCTCTGCAGTCTAAGATAAAAAATGTAGGTAAAATAAATTTCACAAATGAAACTGTTCATAATTTTTGAATGAAATTTTTATCGGGATTGAAGGTTCATTGCATTTTAAAATGAAATTTTTTTTTAAATAATCAGATTTCTAATAGTTTTCTATACGTCGAGATTATTTTAGGGTACTAATAAATGTAACGTAGATAGATGGATTTAAACTTTAAACACTAAGAACGAACTTGTTTTAAAAAAGCGCTGATAAAATGTTTTTCATCACTGCGATGTACAAGTAAATCTTGGAGTGATTAAAACACGAATAAATTATAGTTAAGCGTATTTTGGTCACCAGTTGTCACGCTTAGACTATGGAAATGTGAATGATTAATCGCGATTCAAAATAAATTAACGAAAATGGACGAATTGTTAAATATTTTTTATTAATCTAAATAAACCCGTAAAGTAATGTCGAATTAAAATACTTAAAGTTTAAACAAATTGCAAAGGAATTATTTAGTATAAATCTAATTGAAACGTTTAACAAATTTTCTAACAAGAAAATAATTTACTGTTTTCATTCCGCCTTTTCCTTGTGCGGATCAATTGATAGCGCTCGTAGGTCGGTAAAATCTTGAATCATTTACATTTCCAGATGCACAAATGTTATTGGGCCGTGATTGATGGGTTCTCACGTGTCCCTTCATTCTGAATCCGTCCATCAGCCGCTTGTCTGTAAATGACGTTGGAACCAGAATTTCCGATTTTTTCCGAATTTCGTGAGATCATTTAACCAGTCGTCGGATTGGTATTTACTTTAAGCTCGCAAACTTGATTTAAAGAATTGTTACCACCACCCGCGAAGTCAATGTTTTTTTAAAATTTTCCACAAGTTGTTTTTCCCTGTCAGTTTGGTTTTAACCCTGAAGATGGAATTAGAAATGAAGTTCCAAAATTTCGTATAAAAATCGGAAAATCTGGTTCCAACGTCATTTTCAGACAAGCGTCTGATGAACGGCTCTAGAATAAGAGGAAAGTGAGAATCCATCAAACTCGGCTAAATAAAATCTGGGCATCTGTAAATTAAAGAATTCAAGATTTTACGAATCCACGAGTCCGATCAATAATTCCGCACATACAAAATGTTGAATGAAATAAATAAAAGGACAGCGCTGTGCAATGTATGACAACAGTTAAGATAATATTTATTTTCATTATAAATTAACTTTTCTTCTACTGTCAGGATTTAAAATGTTTGGTCAGGTTAAAAATTCATAATAAATCTTTATCGTACGAACAGTCTATGCAAATATATGTATATTCATTAGAAAATATGTTCGGACCACATCCATGTTCGACGATGAAAAAGATTGTCAAATACAAAGAATGTTTCCATCTGATATTCTTCTTATGTTTGAACACAAGCGCATAAACAAAATTTTCAAATGCAAAAGAGAAAAAAATTAAAACTGGTAGGCAGAATTAATTTGGGTACCGTCCAATCATTGATGCGCAAGACAACCAACTCTGTTTCAGCTAATAAATATACTTTTCTGCTTATTTATTTTCTTAAAACTTACGAAATAAGTACTTTAGATTTCTTAATGTTACTAAGTATTTATGCAAATGAATAGGAAAGGAAATTATACTAAAAACTTCTCCAAAACCTTTGTAACTAGATGGCTTGATTGGCACTCTTATTTTTTTTAAATTGTAAAGTATAGAAAATGTTTACTTTATATGAACTGACAAAGTATTAATTATGATTTAAATCAAGTTTGCGAGCTCGAAGTAAACACCAACTCCATTGTATTTAACCAGTCTTCGAACAGCATAACAAAACTACCGCGGTAGTTTTGTTAAAAACAATGGGGTTGGTGCTTACTTCAAGCTCGCAAACTTGATTTAAAGGGCGTAATACCTGCTCCTTTTGATGAGTCGCCAGTAAGCACGAAACGAATGTGCATGAGATTATACTTTCCGTTCATGCCGTCTTTGGTTTATCCTTCTGGTCATAACTGAACTAATTTGTTACTAGGCTCGCAACACCGAATAAATACTTGCATTTAAATAAAAAAGTTTATTTATTGGTGATTGTAACTAATAAAACTATGCAATGAAAAAGGAAATAGTGCTAGAGATGATGTTCATTTGAAGCAAATCCAGTATGCTGATTTTGGATATCATTTCATATTTCATGAGCCGGCTATCTAGAAAACTACCTTATATCTATATTGAAACAAATGAATTTTTAAACTTAGTCGACATTACAACGTGATAAAACACTAAATGTCGCTCAGATTAATCTTATCCTTAGTGATTTGAAATTATGCCGACTTAATTGTTTCTATGTATAATGAAATAAAAAATATACATTGCGAATAAAACTATAAATATTGATTATTAGGCAACGTAGAAGAGAGTATAATTTATGTAGACAAATAATTTTCAACAAAACCGTCCATGAATTTGAGGGTGCAACATTCCAAGGCATTTTTACGGTATTCCGACTCCGCTCTTTGAATAATGTCTATGGCATCGTTATTTTAACGAGCTTCCACTGCGAGGCGACTAAAACGTCAGTTTGAAACCATAACCTATACGAATTTACTTCGCAAAGAAACTCCAAATTTTTATTTTATAATCATTTTTACGGACAAAATTATCTTTGCAAATATGACGACTGCAAGATATGCACCAACTGCAACTCATAAATAATTGGCATTGTTTTGATGAATTAAGAAGTATCTAACACAGATATAAATCAGTAAATCATGTTAACTTAACACAATACATTTACTTTAATCGAAATTTATGGCAGTTTTACATTATGAACTATTTATCTGGCATCTGATTTGCTGGCCTCCTCAGCTACGTTTACCTGAAGCAACGGTATTGCGTTAAACCAACAAAATTCTACTGGCAATTAGAAAAGAATTACCAAAGCGTCTTGACCATCGTACGTTTTTAGGTACTTTGTGAATTTTGACTCGCTGCCAGGTGAATATTTGTCCTCAGAATCTACAATTACACTGCCGCAAATGGCTCTAGTATGGCCCTATAGTCACACGAAACCTCTAAGATTTTAAACAGTATCTTATACGAAAAAATTTAGTAATGACCTGATTTGCGACAATGAACGATTTGCTAGTTGTATAAGGCACCAGTTGTTTGAATGAATAGTTAAACATATAAGAATCTTGCTTACCTTAGTTGCATCATAACATGAAGTATAACCTTGAAATAAACAAAGTATAGTAATTGTTGTGAAGCTAAACGATATGTGAAAAGAAAAATGTTTAAAGAAACAAAAATTCTTAAACTTTGTCGGTAGTATCAGCCTCTTGTTTACGTAAGGTCTCGTTATCTATCTAAGTAAAGGTTAGTCGATAGTTAAAATGCATACTAAGCAAAATCGAGTTTCATTCGCCATAAAATGAATATAGTTTTTGAAACTATTATTATCAGACATTAGCGAAGCGCATTATATGTTAGTCTACCCGCTAAACATACTGAAAAAAATTTCATTTACTAGCGGGAAACTTTTTCAACTCAAAAATTGAGAATAGTTCCTATTAACAGATAATGCAACTAGTTAAGTAATATTTGTTAGAAATTTACCCGTCCATTGACTCATTATAAATATATTCTAAAAAATCAATTATTAAATTCAAACGTTGTACAAATAGTTGAAATGAAAACTTGTAACAGGCGGGCTTGGAAGCATTATATCATCGCGGAATTTCTTTTGTTATGTTCAACTGCTGTATAAAATAAGATGGAATTTATCTTACAAAGAAATGCTTGTCCGTGCCATCATAATTTATTTTTGGAATTTTCGATCAATCTCAAATATACAAAGCAGAGAAGTGATTGAAATTTTACATTTATTTTCAGGAAATCAGTTAAATAAAAGATAACGCTAGAAACTTTATCTTCATCAAGGGACGTTTTGGCGCCAACATTTAAGTCAACTTATTTTAATCAAGATTGCGATCTTGATAAAGACAGCTGACCCATTTTGTACATAAATTTTTCAGGAAAAACTAAGAATTGTATAGTGTAGAAAAGGCAATTCATCCAGTATACCAGTTTCATCTTATTAGGAACCCATCACGTAATTTACAGGATTTGCTGCTGAAGAATTCTAATCTATTTAGGTCTACTTCGGAATCTGGTGCTCCTATAACTGTTCCACCCTGCCACATACTGCACAAAATTTAGAGCCATGTACTAACAAATGTTTCACGGTTAGACTTTCTTTTTTGTGGAGCTCATATAACATCACTTTAGAACCGAATTTCTAACTACAAATCCCCAATCTGTAAACATAGAACAGACACCAAAATACGTGGGAAAGTGGTTTTAAAAATTTACATGAATATAATTAATCGAACGTGTTTGTAGAAGTATATTTAATTCAATTATATGATATTCAATGTCAAAATGAAGTACAAATTATTATTCAGCTTGAGATAAACTAATTTAATATATAAGGCTAAATTAATTTTGTAATTATTAAAGATAGAGGAAATATACACCCTATCTACAAAAATGACGATAGGTGAAGCGAAGATGTGTGCTATATTTTGGATATGCTTCTTTTCTAAACAAAGCGAAATGTGGAATGAGAAAAAGCGTAAATGAAATAGTTGCGAATATTGTTTAACACGATGCATCTACAAGAATAGAATTATATTGGGTATTATTCTGCTAAAGTTTAAATTGTATTTATTCAGATTTATAGAAAATGAATTGTAAATAAATTCATGAATAAATTATTTAATTAATTTATTTATTCTTGTGAACCAGTCAAGTGCATAGTTAGACACTATTCAGATAGTAAATTATGTGTTTTACTAATTAAGAAATCACATGTAACTAACCGGTCAATTAATTGATATATTATTTATAACCTTTCCACTATCACTACAGATATTACTATTACTACTACTACTACTACTACTACTACTACTACTACTACTACTACTACTACTACTACTACTACTACTACTACTACTACTACTACTACTACTGCTACTACTACTACTACTACTACTACTACTACTACTACTACCATTAACTACTACTACTTCTACTACTACTACTACTACTACTACTACTACTACTACTACTACTACTACTACTACTACTTACTACTAATAATAATAATAATAATAATAATAATAATAATAATAATGTAACATTATATCTTCTGCAAACACTAATAATAATAGAAATAATAATCCTTAAAATAGCAATACTAACAACAATACCAGTAAAAAAACTACAACAAAAAATACTACTATTAATACTACGAATTCTACTAATATTACAAATACTAATACTACTAATACAAATAATAATAATAATACCGCTACTACTATAACTACTACTACTATTACTGCTACTTCTAATACCACTAATAATACTTCTACTACTAAAATACAACAAAATCTACAATTTCTATTTCTACTACTACTAATACTACTGCTAATACTTTCATTATTACAAATACTGATTCCAGTGCTACGCTTCCTACATTTTATTTGGCATTTATACTAATTATAAATAACAAAATTTGGTTTTTGCAATACTGGCGGTAATTTATTGTATAACACATATCAATTTGTGCACGTTTTAATTTCTTGTGTGATTTAAATTGCCTAATTTATGAGGGTTCTATAGAATAAATAGGAAAATCAATCGTTAAACGTTTAAATAAAAAATAAATCTAGCTAAAATAGTTTTGGCTGAAAATGAAGATCGGAGGATAACATGTGATGAATATAATAAAATATATGCATAGTATCTCCCAGATTTAAAAATCAATATTTGTTTATTTCGATTCAATTTATGTGCATTCATTAGACTTGATCAGATACATAGTGGCCAAAATTGTTGTTGTAAGGGATCTAACTCTACAACAGCTGGCAAGATATCCCATTAAGCATCATATACACGGCGAGATTGACCAGTTATTTTGATGTAGGAATAGTTTGTGAAAAAGGATGAAAGCTATTTAAGATAATTTTTCTTAAAATAAAAATAAATAAAATTTTTTAATATATTACGTCAAAAAAGAAAAATCTATCATATTGGTGTGAAGTTTGGAGACGTTAAATCTGCAAGTTAAAAAATTGTTTAAACTTTTGTAACAAAGAATATTTATGACTTGAATTATTTAATATCAATCTTTATTAGTGGTTTACATAAATTAGAAAAACTAGATGGAGTAGTATTTTTTCTTGTGACCTCATAGGGAATTTTTTTATAAAATGCTCATTCAGTGAATTTAAAAAGAAAAATCAAGTTTAGGAATAATTTTTTTGAAGTATAAGACGGACAAGTTCGTTTTGTAATAGGAAAAGCAATTTTCTCCTTGAAAAAAATATATAATTAGTCTATTTCCTAATAAACTTAAATCGTCAATCGCTAATATGTTTGAAAGTTTAGCTATATTTCTAGGAAATTTGACTATATTTTTATAAGGATGATGTATTATAGAATTTGAGCTATTACACAATGCTAAAGTCGTGAACTGCAAGGATAAATTTGAAAAGGCGAGCACATTAATGGATAACATAATTAGGATGAATACAATTTGCACTGGATAAATATATTTTTAATAAATTAAATCTAAAATAACTCACAATAAGCATTTGAAGTAAAAAATAACTGCCTGCACTTATGTTCAATTTTGTAGTCAGTTAAAGTTTTTTAGGGACAAAATTATATGGGTATTCATAGATGCTATTATCAATGTTGCACTAAATATGATATCTTGTTAAAACCAAAAGTTATAATTAAGTAGAGTACGGATCAACTATTAACGGAATGATCTAGCTAAACGGCACACAGTGTGAAAACCATTGAGATCTTCATTCTTTGAATATAATAGACGAACTGCACAAAAAAATAACAAAGAAAGTGTCATTTACTTGTGATAAAATGTATATGCTTCGTAGAAAATAATGTGAATGAACGAAAAATATGACAAGAAGTTGGTACAAGAAGATATCCAAAGCCAAATTACTACTAAGCATTATTTAAGTCATATACAAGTAAGAAGTTTTATGGACTAGAGAATCGAATAAAACAGGTTGCGCAATTAGTTTATATCCGAATGTATTGTAGTTCGTTTGCAACGTCATTGAATGTCAACTTTCTTTTTACTGAAATTTGACACTGGCTTGTAAATTGAGCAATTGCATTATCAATAGACGTGAATCTTCATCTAGCTATTACTAAAATCCGTCATAATCTGTTGAATTTTATTTTATCCAAATGTTATAAATTCATAGTCATGTTTTATAATATGATCATTTTCTTTGCTTTAAGTTATTGAATATTCTATCATATTATTATGCGTTTTAATTAGCCTATTTTCATACAACTCAAAATGTAAAGTTAATAATTTATATAAATTCAGTAAATAAACCAGTTACACAACACAAAGCTGATGGAAAGATGAATGACTTAAAATGACATAATTCATTAAGACACGAAAAAGTAAGATAAAATTAGCATAGATTTGTCTAAATTTACATTTATATATAAACGAAAATTGTTTGCGCAGGAGGTGATAGCAATTACTTTTAATCAAGGTTGTGATCTTGATATAAACACAATCATGTACCTACATTTGTCATTATAAACTAATTATTGCATAGTGTGGAAAAGGCATTTAATTCAGTAGACCAGTTTCGTACTTATTGCGAAATCATCACGTACTCTCCAGAATTTGTCGCGGACAGGGTGGCCCAGTGATTAGATCACCAAATTCCGAAGCAGAAGTGTCCAGTTTTGATCCCTGTCCAAGGCAAATTTAATGCAATACGTGATGAGTACCCAATAAGGACAACACTGGTCTACTAGAAGAATAGTCCTTTCCACACTATGCAATACTTAGTATATACTGAAAAAATGTATATGCATAATGGGCTAGGTGTTTATATCAAGATCACAACCATGATTGAAAGTAATTGTTATCATCACCCGCACAAGAAATGTTCGTTTAATTATACAAATGTTCGTTTCAATACCGCTTCACCAGGTAACGTGGTATGTGTTCTATAATGACAGATTGGAGATGGTTAGTTTGAACATTAGAGCTTAAGGAAGGCTACATCGGCTCTACCTAAAGGAAAGGCTAACTAAGAAAAAAAGTTGGTAAATAAAAGAAAATTGTGTTTATTGTGAGGCAGAGTGGCTCAGTTGTTCGAGCAGCAGATTCCGTAGCAGACGTGCCCATGTTCGAGCCCTGTCTGAGGCAAATTCTGGACAGTACGTGATGAGTTCACAATTAGGACGAAGGTAGTCTACTGGTTGAATTGCCTTTTCCACATTAGGCAATACTTAGTTTATTCTGACAAATGTATGTTCATAATTGGTCAGGTGTTTATATCAAATCGTAACCTTGATTAAAAATGATAGATTTACCTCTGTTTGAATATTTTTCTACTTATAATAATTTCACTATTAGTTTTAAATAGATTGACACCTTCTAGCATTCAACCAATTTTGGAATGTGAATTCCTGCTATGAAAATAGATGACTTTATTTTAGAAAATACGAAGTTATTCCAGCCAAGTTAATAATATAATTATATATTTCGGCATGGAAATCAGACATGCGATTTCTGTCCTTTGTACCCACGCATACGAGTCTCTTCATTGCAAATAATTGCGGCAAAATTTATTTTCTTCGTGACGTAAAGTTTCGACAGCTTTGACTGGACGTATTAAGATTAACCCATAAAGCCAACACTCGATGCAAAGTTGATCATCAATTTTCATTTTATCTAGTTGGCGAAATTGAAATTAACACAAATTCAATTTGATACAATCTGTTGCAAATTTTATCAAAGTTACAGCAAGTCACGTGCACTGACGTGATTAGGTCGTCTATGGTCAGCATCAGAGCACAACGGCAAACTGAAAAGCTAGGATGAAAAGTTATAATTATATAAAGTTTGAAAATTCGGACATTCGGTCTCACCACAATTAGTCTCGCGAGAAATTTGTTTGAATGTAAATGTCTGCTGCATAATTTTTGTGCACCCGCGAACATATCATATTTGCAGCTTTCGCCATAAGTACATAAGTAATGGAATAGAGAAATATTTGGCAGCACGTGTGGTGTTATTTGCAATTAAATGCAATTTGCAACAATTTAAACCTAAAGATCCAATAATCCACTTCCAATCTGTCATTATAGTACTGGTTAGGTGGTGTTTGTTTTATAATAACTGATCGGAGTGGCTAATTCGAACTTCAGATTAATAATATGCGTATAGGCATAATATAAAGGCAAGACTAACCAAAAACATTAGTTTGTATAGAACTGAAAGTTGTGCGTATCATGCGGAAGGATGACGCAGTGTTCAGAGTCACAGTCTCCGTACTCATGTTTGAAACCTGTCCGTGGCAAGATGCCATGTATTGCTTGACGAATTCCAATCAAGAACGGAACCGGTATATTAGATGAACTGCCTTTTCTACATTATACTAACAAAGGTATAAAGATAATGGGATTGGTGTTTATATGAAGATCACAACCTTGATTTAAATAATTAATAACACCGCTCGTGTAATCAATGAACGTTTTTGCAAATGATGCAGATTGAATTCCATATATGCCATAAGAATATATAAATTATTATTTATTCTCTTGTACCTCTGTTGTATAAAATGAACTTAAAAAGATTCTGGCTTTATTGCTTCGTTGAATTTAGGATAAAATGCATCGTGGCGTTTAACTTCAAAATATTTGGCAACATTTGCAACATAACGGCATTCAAAATGTTATTTAATTTAATATTAATAGAGCCTAATTTTTGGAGCATATTCGGCTTGAAACGTACTCAAATTAGTTGGATTTAATAAAAATACTATTCAAACTGACACTCATTTTGTAATTCAAATTATTTGCAGGTAGCAAAACGAATAACAATATTACACGTGGAATAGTTTTGACAAAAAATTATCCTCTGCTTGAGGAACAATTCAAGCAAAAAAGTTTCCAGCAAGTTAGTCTATCTAATTTAGACATAATCAATAGTGACAATGCGATTTTTTTGTTTTATATGTAACTAAGAGCTGATTAATGCATGCTTGAATGAATTTAGCAAAATTAACTGTAAATTTTCTACTATAGAATATATGCAAAACCACTATCTACATAATATTACTAAAAACTTTTCAAATGCGAATTTTTATTAAATTTTATTGCTTGAATTATAAGGGGAAATTAAATTATGGAAAAGTTTATTCTTTGACAAGATTAATATAAATTCAATAAAAATTAAACCCAATATTAAAAGACATACTATTTAAAACAAATTAAAACTTTTCATATCGGCTTTAGTTGCTGTAATTTTTCGAATAACTATTTCGAATTACATATCGTATGTTGTGAAAAACTAATTAATATTCAATTGAGTATTAGGTTTTGCTAACCTTTTAACAAACTAGTTCAAATAGGACCAGAAGGTTGTACCAAAGTCTACATGAATGAAAAGCATATTCTCATGTAGGGAAGTGGTTTTGTTTGGAAAATTACATAATTAAAAGAAAATTCGTTGCCCTGGCGCTGTTACCAGATAATTAAATTAAGGTTCTGACTATGATATAATCATATGTCCCCTTATGTACATATATATCCTTATAAGCTAAGCATTTCATAGTTTAGAAAAGTAAATTAATCCAGTAGACCGGTTTCGTCCTTATTGGGAACTTCACACGTACTGTCCAAAATTTACCGTGGACAGGGCTCAAGCTTGAGCACGTCTGCTTAGGAATTTGTCGCTTTAACTACTAAAAAACTCTGTCGCATGATACAGAACATTTTTAGTTATATGCTGACTAATGTTTCCTGGTTATCCTTTCCTTTATTTGGAGCCTATATGACACCTCTTTTGACCTAAATTTCCAACAGACAAACTTAAATCTCTCACTATATAACAAAAACGATGCTAGCGTTCTACAGAATGAATTGTCTTTTCTACATTTTTATAATATTTAGTTTATATTGAAAAATGAATATATATATATATATATATATATATATATATAAAATGAGACTGGTGTTTACTTCAACAACGCAAACTTGATTTAAGAATTATCTCCGCCCGCGGAACCAATGCTTGTTAAATTATACAAATGTTCATTTCAATTCCTCTTTCCCAGGTAGCGTGATGTCTAATTAAATGAAAATTGAATGCGCGGGCGTTGCTAACAATTACTTTTAATCATTGTTGCGATTTAGATATAAACCCAAATTTGTTAGTTTCGTATTTATTGGAAACTCTTCACATACTGTCCAGAATTTGCCGCGGACAAGGGACGAACCTGGGCACATCTGCTTCTGAATCTGGTGCTCTAACCACTGATCCAACCTCATAATAAACGAAATTTTCAGCTAAATACTAACTCACGTTTCTTGGTTAGTATTTCCTTTAGGTAGCGCTTATATAGCATCCTTTTATCCATAAAGTTTCTCGGGTTGCTTCCCTTTTAGTTGGAGTCATTTGGTTAGAGCACCAAATTCCGAAGCATACGTGCTCAGGTTCGAGCCCTGTCTGCGGCATATTCTGAACAGTACGTGATGAGTTCCCAAGAAGGACGAAACCGGTCTACTAGATGAACTTTCTATTCCGTACTATACAATACTTAGTTTATACTGACAAATTTTTCTAATGAAAATGGGTCAGCGTGATGTCTGTTTTATAATAGAACATTTGTGGTGGTTAGTTATAATATTAAGTCTAAGTGGATGGCGTATATGCTCCACCTAAGGAAAATTTTAACCAAAAAAATTTATGTATTATACAAATGAAATTATTTTGAAGCTTCTGGCAAGTTGGCTCAGTGGCTAGAGCCAAAGATTTAAAAGCAGGTATGATTGAGATCAAGCCGTGTTCCTAGCAACTTCTAGACATTGCGTAAAGAGTTCCCAATAAGGACAAAGCTGGTATACTGGATAAATTGCCTTCTCTGCATTAAATAATGTTCAGTTAATTCTGAAAATTGTATTTATGTAATGGAACTGGTTTTAACATCAAGATAGCCATCTTGATTTAAGCGACTGTTATCACAGCGCACACAATCAATGTTCGTTTCATTAAACGGCACTTGTCTGAAAGTTTCTTCTTTGGATGCATAATCTGCGGACATTAGCACATCAAAACGATGTCGTGCGTGCAGCGTGCTTAATAAAACAAGTTACCTTAAATAAATTACATCAACTGGAAGCATATTTTTGAGAAACGATGTTTCAATAAGTTATTTTGAATAAAAAATCTATAGTTGCTCA
The DNA here is from genome assembly GCA_029291075.1 of Eudiplozoon nipponicum. Classification (NCBI taxonomy): domain Eukaryota; kingdom Metazoa; phylum Platyhelminthes; class Monogenea; order Mazocraeidea; family Diplozoidae; genus Eudiplozoon; species Eudiplozoon nipponicum. The sequence continues at coordinate 44,228 of JAQBSW010000082.1, forward strand.
TATAATATAGGATATTTTAAAATTGGAAATTTAGTTACAGTCCGAAACATTTACCTTTATAATTTTTATATATAAAATAAAATGTTTTTGGGTTTGATTCATTTATCATCTAGCATAAGCATGTAAGTTACCTAAATACGTTTCATTTATACGAATTTAGAAACGGTGCAATGCTTTCAAATTCTGTCTTCCATGATCTAATAACATTTTCTCATTTTTAACAATCTTCTGGTCCACATTTATTAAATTATAGTTTTTACAAACAAAACATGCTCTTATAACATCTATTTTTCTTAATGTATGTCTCTTTAAATATCCTTTGAATGGTTTCGGAGTGATAGCTTCAAATATGGTCTACGTCCACATTTGCTTAAATCTGCTATTATGAGCAGTTTGACTGCCTGTGTGATTAGAGGCCTAAGGATGATGTTGGAAACGTCATGTCGAAGCGGCGCCAGTCAACGAAGACTAGATCACAACTCATTTACAGTAGTTAGTATGAACGATTTTGAAGCCTTCGGAAGAAAGGGATGAATAAGCACCCAGCCTGATCGAAGACAATACAGATGCCTACTTGGAAATGGGGACCAATCGGATCTTTGAGAAACTGATAATGCGAAGCGAACGCAAATCGCGGAGATTCCACGTTTCTTCAAATTGACATTATTATTATTGCACGATTTGGCTCCCTCGTTTCTTGTTTCCTAATCGAACAACAGATCAATCCATATATAATATGACATTTAAATTAACAGTAAATATATTGTTTAATATTTCGTTCTTGTTTTTTGTTTACAAGTTCTAAATATTGGCATATGTAGTAATTTATTAGTTAAATTCTTTCCGTCTATCGTTATTGTGCAGTCGAACTGGTATGATAAGAGATCTCTTCGTAACGTTAAATACGATGATTTTAAAACAAACGATGAGATTGGGTTGTCCTCACATAGAGTACATGCTTGTAATGAATGAAAACTATATTGCATATATGAGAAAATCGTGTCTTCACGCTGGTGAATTGACATCTTATCTTTATATAACTCATTTCCCTTGCGGTATTTAAAATTGTTGGTACACTCAAGCATATGCACAAACATGTTGGTTAACAGGATAGGTGTTTTAAACTGCTGATTAAATTAAATAAATTTTAGTTTCGTAGATTAAAATTAAAAAAAACACCACTTCGCATAACGCATTAGTTCAAGCTTCATTCGCGGTGTGGATTAAAAAATGGATTAGCGGTAATTTTAGACATCGTTATTGAGACAAGGTATAGCAGACAAATTTGACAATTTGACAAGCGTTATATTCTGGTGTTTTACTCCCCTATGTTCAACAACGTTACATAAAAACGTCATATCAAGTTACATCAGAATGCTATAGTTGGCGAATTATTGTTAAAGAAGTCGTATAGTCCTCTGATTTATTCTACTTATCACCAAACATTGTGAATTCGCGACTATGGCTTTCCTCTTTCAATCAATTGCACGCACGATGAAAACGAATATTGCCTTTTCAATTTAGCTTACAGGCAACGTAAGTGCTTATTACAAATGTACTATTAACATTAAAATCTTACGTAGCGCCTATTCAAATTGAATTTATTTCATTAAAAAATCTTTAATTTAATATTGTTAAAATAAAGTAAATTTAATTTTAACTTTGAAAATATCACGGAAATAACAGGAATTCAAATATGGTATTAATTTTATTTGATTTGTCATAAAGAAATGTATTTCACGATAAATATTTAAGAGTGATTAAGCTGTATTTAAAAATTTTATATAATAAGTGTTCTATTTTTATTTATTTATTCATTTATTTATTTATTTTTATTTCCTAATTTTAGTAAAATTATTTATAATAAATATGAGAAACTATTTCACGGTAGCGTTATCGATGAATTTAGTAGGCAAGCGTTTCAGAACAGGTATTATTTAATTTAAGCGTAATTGTGATAGATCCCACAAATCTCTGAATTTTAGCATGTCAGATTCAATCCTTTTGGAAATTGTGCAAGCATTTATATAAAAATAAATTGTACAAATTTCTTATTCGTTATAAATTGACGTCTTAGTTCTTTATTAAAAAGCACAATATATAGATACATGTTTTTATTTATTTAATTTAAGTTAGCCGACTTGAAATAAACGCAAATCACATGTTAGCTAATCAGATGCACAGCATGGCTAAACTACAGTCATTCGCACATACTCGAGCATTATAATCCCCCAATGTCGTCATTAGCAAATGACAAAAAACGGAATAATCAGAATTAATCCGCAATTTAGGCATAAATTAGCATCATTCCAAAATGCCGTTCTCACACTTAGTTGACTTGCACACTTCATAATTAAATGAATCCTCGGCAGTACGATTTATATACAATCTGGAGCACAATTTTTCAACATTTCGCCACAGTTATGAGCATCACGCAAGTAAATAATCTCTCATTGTGCGGGTGCTGAAAATTTATATTTGAACTTGGCTTGCAAACTTGATATATGCACCAATGTTTTTCATTTTAAAAGATAGGAAAATATTGTCTGTCTCACATACTGTCATGTTCTTATCACCAATGAACGATGGAAATAGCCTGACGATAAATTTCGGAACGAAGGTTATTATCAATAAAATTCGTGGCAACATCATTGAACTGGAAACGTTGTCTGTGTATTTTCATACATTTTACAACTTACTTAGGAAAATAGGTTTATTCCAGTACATTTTAAGAACATAACTGACAGCATGTGATAATTTGTTCACTTTTGGATTTGGATTGTTTTTCTAATCAATAATTATTGACACCGTTTTGTTATAATAATTATTATCTTTAATGAGGCCGTACTAAAATCCAAACAATTTAGCTAGTTTTAAACGAAACAATGTTGGCTTTGTATGCTCGAGATGACAAACACATAATATAAACCAAATCTAATCATTTCATATTAATTATTTATAATAAGTTACATTCGTCAAGAGATTTAGTCTGTCAAATTTCGAATACTAAATATTTTAGAATTTTTATTTAAAAAAGGCTTTTTGTTTCTTCATGCTGTCTATGTTATAATTTACAAGATTCCACACCAAGAATAACCAATGGGTCGACCGAAGTATTTCCCTTGCGTTATTTTGAGATTTTCATGGTTAACTAGCCGTTTTCATTGGCAATCTTATAATGACATAATAAATTTATTAAATGCTAATTCTGTGTTAAGCATGACGTCTGTTTCAAAATAACAAATCGAGGATGGCGATTTGGCCCCTAGAAAGCAAGAGGAGAAACAAGTGGGCCCATAAAATTAAAACTGGCACAAATTTAGTATACAATCGTAGATTTCTCTCAAAACGCACATCGTGTTGATTTTAAGAATGACTGAGAGCTAACAAACAAATCCTAGTTGGTTAGGTGTGGCCCAATTTATAGGTAGTTATTTAAGCTAAGTCCAATTTGATCGAAACCGTCATCTGAGATATGATTTGCATTTACTATATTATTTGAAGATTATGTGATGTGAAATAGATATATTTATATATACTTCATGTTTTAAAACTTGAATATTTTTGTTATAATTTATAACTTATTACAAAACTGTAATGCAAGAATGCAACTTGCGCTAAATATCAAGCTAAATTTATTAAATGAATACAGAATTTGCTAAATCTCATCAAAATTTGCTTAATTCGTTAACTTTCATTTTTTAAATAAAATAGGCCGTTATATAAATATGACAATAATAATTATTGATAAAATAAATAATAACAAATTATATTAAGAAGAATTTTAATAGTAATAAAAATAATATTATTATCAGTATAAAGTATACAATACAGTATATAAGAAAAATTTTAATACTGTTGTTCATTTCCATTTCGCATACATCACATAATCAATAGGTTTACCATCCGCAGAATAAAACATCATCTGATTAAACAAGCTAATTGAATTTTGCAATTGCTGTTAAAAGTTCAGCTTCTGAAGAAATAAGGTTTGAAAGCCAATTTTCCAATCAAAACGCGTTATAAATGATGTAAAACACGTTTAGCACTGTTAACTACTTCAAAGGAAAAACTCAATAATTGCATAATTAATGGGTGGTAGTTTCGGAAAATCATTTACCATAATTTACCGTAATTCCATCGAATTTATCAAACTAAAAGTTATTTAACAAAGATTATTGATTAAGTAGTAGATAACACATGCTACATTAAATCATAGGCACATAGAATGTAAAAAATAAGGCGCGAGAGACTCCTCAGTTGAACCATTTTCCATTTATTAAATATGATTAAATTTCATAAGTTAGTTAGCGTTGGCTACATAGAATACCAATTTTTGTTTTCCATAGCAAAAATGTAGATGATTTTCCGCATTAGGTGTTGCGCATCTCTTAATAAATGGCCCGTAGCCATAGCAATTCCGGCCTGACGACCAAGGAGCCCAAGCTAGTCAACCCGAGAATGGTAGCATGAACCATGCCGGGTCTAAAAAGGAATACAGCCATCATCCCGTTTCATGTGAAGCCTAAAGTTTGGTCAAACAGCGCAGTAACTTTTATTGCTAAATGGGTCGTGGCGGAATGAGAGCAAGCATTCTAGACATGGAGGGCAAGTTTCGGCTGCAGAAGGAATCTTTGGCCCCTAGCATCTGGGAAGATAGTACTCATCAGCATTGACTGGCAGACTATCTAGGAGCAGGAATACTCCGAATAAAAACCATCATTAGGAATGGGCGACCTTGCGTTCTTTTACATTCCGCATATAACCATGAAAAATACAAATTACAATGAGTAAATACTGCATCGGCCGTCGGGCAGTATAAAAAGGGTCGCCTTATCTGCAGCGCTGCGCAGGGTGGATAAAAGAAATCGGCTACTGCAGACAACTTCATCTCAAATTTTCACCGATGCTGCTTCCTTCCCTTCTCCTTCCTCATCTCTATCTAACAATAACGCTGTTTTAGATATTATGAATATGGTTAAGACGTAGTGTTAGACGTTGTGCTACATGGCTTCCTCCAGCACTCGGACAACGGCGGGCTCAAATAGATCATGTAAAAATTAGTTATAAATGGCGTGGTTGCATCCATGATTGTCGTTCTTTTTGGAACACGAATTTCAACTCGGATCATGCACTTATCCCTTGTAGATTTGTACTAAAATTTTCCGGGAAATAAATAATAATAAACCACAAATTGATGTAGGCAAACTCGAACAACCGTCCTTCCGAAAAAAATATGCAGATATTCTGAAGTCTAAGCAAACCGATCTCGATGTCGAAAATGCGAATTGAATTTGGTCCACAATAAGTTCCACTAGGCACAGTGCAGGTATGTGGCATTGCAGGCCCTCGTAGAAATAATCATTATCCCTCTGTAAAATCTATGAAGATGTTCGAAACAAGGCACCAAGTTCCGCCTGTCTGGGCTCATAATAATACTCGCGCAATATAAGGCTCCAAATCAAGCGCAGTCTAAAAGTCGATCTCGAAACCTTTTGGACAAGAAAGGATGAAGAAATGAAGATGTGTTCGCGTCAGGTAATAGTCGCTGATTGTTCCAACATATTCACGAAAATGATAGTCACAAACTTTTAATAACCGATAAAATAAGTCTTCTTAATAGGTGGGCTGAACATTTCAAAGATTCAATTTTTTCCAAATTTAAGCCTGCATCAACAGTGTGGAATGTTGGTCTCGAATAACCAACAGAGTAAGAAGTACGGGATGCAATCCTATCTTTTAAACGCCGCTAAACTGCAGGCCCCGATGATTTGCTTCCAGGATTATTAAAGGATAGTGGCGATATAATTTTGAAAGCGTTAAAAACTTTTTCATTCTATATGGAATGAGGAAACCGTACCACTTAAATGAAATGAGTCGACCATCATTCCTATCTTCAGAATAGGCAATCGTAATTCGTGCGACAACCATTGTGGTATACCCATGACTTCAGTCGTATCTACGTTATTTGCTTCAATTAACCTACGTATACTTAACGCTTTACGTGAATCACAAACAAGAAAAGAACAAACCGGATTCCGCTCAGGACGAGGTTGTATAGATAATATTTTTACGTTAAGAAAAGTTATTGAACAGAGATATTTATATTACCGTCCCAAAACAGCCGTCATTCTAAACTTCAAGGGTGCATTTGATTCGGTGGAAGGCAATGTTTCATTCCATATTTTGTCAAAAGTTTGTGTGCCCACAAAATTTGTTAATTTTATATGCGCTCCCTAAACAAATATTTCTGGTCGCGATAAGATCTACAACGAATTAACGAATAACCTTACGACCAGTAGTTGTGTTCGTCAATGTTGTGCAATTTTCATTGTTTTATTCAATTTTGTAATCGATGCTATTATAATCGAGACTCTTCCACACATTCTGGATGCAGGTTTTTAAGTTCTCCCGGGCGGTAAACTAGTCCATCTTGACTATGCAGACAATATCGTACTATTATTTGACAATAGATATGCTGCCCAGGCCACCTTAAATATATTAGCAGATGTTGTTCCATCTTTCGGTATGAAATTCGCACCCTGTAAATGTAAGATACTGTTACAGGATCACCCACCACTCACTTCAATTTTGCGACTGCAGAATGAATATCTAGACATAGTCGACAGGTTTACATATCTTGGGAGCTCTATCAATAACTTAGGCAACATGTCTGGCGAGGTGAGTATGAGGATCGCGAAAGCTAGAGTAGCTTTCTCGAACCTTCGTCATTTATGAAGAAACGCGAGTATTTCACTGTGCCTTAAATGTCGTGTATACAATGCATATGCACGTACAGCTTTACTAAATCCTAGTGAAACTTCGCCTCATAGAGTTGATGATTTGAGACGCTTACAGGCATTTGAACATCACTAATATAGGTTTACACATTCGTCTAAGAGATTGTAACGTCCAATTATCCCACATTCCTCACCCAAATATATAGCGGTTAAAGGGCGTAATACCGGCTCCTATTGATGAGTCACCAGTAAGCACGAAACAAATGTGCATGAGATTATAATTTCCGTTTATGCTGTCACAACCGAACTAATTTGTTACTAGGTTCGCAACACCTAATACATTCTTGCAAGTATAGCATATGTTGATTTCCAACAAGGAACAACTATCGTTGTCGTCCGTAGACTTATTTTTGGATCTGCCAATTAGTGCTCCTCGTTAGAAAAACAAATGAAGTTCCATCAATTTCGTTGGCTCAGTCACGTTTTACGTATGCCCTCAATACTATTGCTCAGTAAAGCTCTGTTCTCTCATCTAGCACCAAATTGGCGTAAGAAACAAGGTGGGCAGATTTTGACATGACAGAAACAGTTGAAGTCACTTACATCCAAATTGGGTAGTATATGACCAACACGTGTGCCAGGATGAGGTCCACGTGCGCAATAAAGTTCTTAGTTAGGAACCCTTAGTGACATGGCATCGAATCAATCTCAGTGGCGATCTTGTTACAGATGTCTGGTAGAATCATCTCCGTAATTTTTTTTTCTTAGTAGGGCAAAGTTAGCTGCGAGGTTTGGTTTGTTTATGACGTGATACAGTGAAATTTGCAAGGAAGCTGTATTGCTGATGTTGCCTTGCCCGAATGCGAACTTGGCCATAATGGTATTATGAGGAGGTTTAGTTCGCCTCATTTCTGTGAATTATCCTGAAAAATTTACCGATAGTAGCAAGGTATTCCTTCTCTCTCTCGTAAATCTCAATATATATATATATATATATATATATATATACAAATATAATTTTAACTTCTTGTGGTTATATGGCAGTGAAACATTAGTCACTTTTGGCTTTTGTATGGCTGGGCATGATGATGATGATGATGATGATGATGATGATGATGATGATGATGATGATGATGATGATGAATAAATTGGTTCAAATTAGACCAGAAGAATAAACCAAAGACAGCATTAGAAGGAAGTATAATCTTGTGCACATTCCTTTCGTGATTAATAGCGACTCATCAGTTGCAGTCGGTTTTTCGCACTTTACCGACTATACACTTGGGTGAGGAATGTGAGGGAATAGGACAGTACAATCTGCAGTAGTGTATCTTACTTCGAATAAAGTCTTGGACAATGACAATTCATATCCATCTCACTATATATAATATATATACCAATATATACCAACACTATGACTATTGTGTCATTAACCGATACCTACATTTTGGTACCGAAAAGATACAGGATACCAACACACTAGATTTCAATGTATACTGCTACTGATGAGTTTTCAGTAATCACGACACGAATGTGAGCGATATTATACTTCCCGTTCGTGCAGTATAGATTTGCTGGAGTAAAAATAGTTGTAATTCTCATTTTTGTTGAATTTTAGCATACACTGAAATCAATTTCGTTGTTACCGTTATGTTGCTACTCTTTACAAACTTGGTATACTTATATATATATATATATATATATATATATATATATATATATATATTTTATATATATATATATTTGATATATAGTGAGTAAATTTTGAAGTCGCATTGTCGAAGACTTTACATGAAGTTAGACTCACTACTGCAGGCTTACAGATTCGTATAGGATATTGTACTGTCCTATTTTCCCACGTTCCTCATCCAAAGATGTGGTGGGTAAAGGGCGTAATGCCGGCTCTTACTGATGAGTTGCAAGTAAACACGAAATTTATGTGTGCGAGATTACATTTTTCGTTCATGCTGACTTTGGTTTAACATTCTGGTCATATTAGAACTAATTATTTCTAGATGCACAACTCCTAATACGCGACTGCATACATATTAGTTCTCTGCTCCAAACAGCATGTAAATATAAAAGCTGTTTTTAACTTAATAAGTTCTATAAAACTCAGTGCTACCTAAATTAGCCTTATCAACGCATATTAACAGTGCTGCTTTATAAGTTTTGGTAGATATATATTTCGTGATAATGAAATTTAATCGATAAGTTTTATCAAATTAACAATATTTATTTCATTTATAACCATTCAGAATATAGGATATGTGGGTTGAAGCTTCAAATCTATCGTTACAAATTTGTTTACTCAATTCGAAGACAGTAATAAATAGTCCGTGCATAATTTTTGGCAGTAGCGTTCAACCGAAAATGTACAAATTCCCGGAGGATTTTTTTGCATAATGTCCCGGACTTCGCTATTATATATACATATATCTTTAATTGACATTTTTATATATATATATATATATATATATATATATATATATATATATATATATATATATATATATATATAGTTTAAATATGTACATCATGCATATTCAATTGATTATGTGTGTAGTAACAAGTATGACTCGGTTTTACTTCTATTTATTGTTTGGCCAGATTAGTAGGTGTGTATGCGTATGTTTCTGTGTGTGTGCTTGTATTTAATGGTCTATCTCGCTGTATTGCAAGTGTTGCCTGAGATCTGGTCATTCTTGGAATTATGATTTGAGAGTTAACCAACTTTTCGCATTGTTGACTTTTATGTTTACGCATGTTATTTTCCCGAATGTTGCCTTTTGTTTCGCCTTGTTTCTCCACTTGGTAACGGCACAAGGTGTGTGGATTGCAGTGTTGAATGCTCATAATATTTTGAAATTTCTGTCTTCGTTTGTGAAACTGTTTTTTCCTCATCAATTTGTTGCCAATCTGATTGCATTTTTGTTGAGTCTGGTTGATTGGGTGCTTGGTCTTGCTGGATGCTATATTTATAAATCGACCGTATACAAAAATATGAATCGTCCGATAGATAAATGAGTTAAATTTAGCTCTAGTTTTGCCAACTTCAAGTTCAAGTTCTTAAGCATTTGACTTTCGTTTGGTATCGTCAGAGTATCACTAGTTCTTTCGCGAAATCACTGATGTTTTAATTTTAAACTTCGTATACATTAAGTGAAATTTACAGAAATGTTATTTTCCTTATTGCATGGAACTTGTGAGACCACATTTTATTTCAGGTAAAATGTATGCCAGACTGCTGGAATTGAGAGCCGTATGTACGATATTCAATGCTTTATACATAAATAATGGTTTCATCTACGTTAAACAGTTAACCACAGTATTTTGATGTTACACATGGTGCGTTGAGGTACAACAATACGTACAACTGACAGAAACTTTGTTCAGCTGTGCGAGGATGAATCTAAATTGCGGTTGATTATTGCTACTAGTTTGCGATCATGATTAAAATAATTGCTAACACAACCCACGTAAACGCAGATTGTTTAAATTTATAACTTAAACCCCGCATCGAAAGCCGTCCAAATGTCAATTTTGCTACAGCATCAAAATTTTGCAACCAACAATTTCAGTCAACATCGAAGAATGCGAGACTACTTGGGCTGCTGAACGGCATAAGTAAAACGATAAGCGGATCATATATTTCTTTTTACCATAAATATCGTTCCATACGGAACAGTAATTGACACTGCTAAAGGTAGTGTAAACCTAATACAATGATAGGCCTTAACATAAGTTTCATAATTAGAGTGAGACTATAAACATTTTAGCACGGCTCTGGTCAGTTTTAATACTCCGCAAGCCATTTTACCAATAATTGATATTTACCTTATATTGAATTTTATGTTGCTACCTTTGTGATTAATAACTCGTTTGCAGAGATTTGATAATGTAGTAGTAGGCCACAAACGACGTATTTAAATGTGTTGATTGGAAAATTTCTGCCACGCTACCGTGCGATTAGAATTGTTGTGCGTTTCATTCATCATTCATTACTTAAGATTTGTTTCATTGCCATCATAATACTATCATTGATAAATAACATTCACGTAAAATATTGTTTTTACTTTAGTTAAGTTCGACAGTTCCAACAAAATTTTGTTTTTTTTCATGGCTTCCCAGTTTTTGATCTACCGCATTTCCTGTTAGCGAAGTAAACAATATATTATATTAATTAAATATTTCGTTGCGTCCGAGGATGATAGTACCTTATTATATCATTTCTTCTAAGTTGAGAGTAAGAAATTGCATATGTATTGAGCTCGGTGCCCGTTATTAAGTATGCCTTCGTGCTCTAATGTCGAGCGATTCAAAGCGAGCGACTGAAGTTGGTTGTGCTACGCTGTTCGACTTGACAAACAGAATTTTATCTGTGTTCACAACAAATCTTAAAAATCAATCTTTTTTTTCTTATCACCATCCACACATTCTATGCATTTTGCGCATTAAAATCCATATCCGTTTGGGAATTAACTGTGTCGTTTTCGTAAGTTTAGCCAAAATTTCCAATTAGGTAAAGTGTATGTCAAATCACAAGGACTGTGATTGATGCTCGTTAGCGAATACGCAGTTGTGTTCTAATGATGGCCATGGCATGTCAAGCACTTCAAGGCTTGCGACTGATGTTACTTTTGCTATGTTACTCAACCATACACGTAGAATTTGATTGGTTTTGACGTCAAGTTTGAAAGCATAATTTAAGTCTTTTTTATTACCACCAACACATTCAATGATTTTTTAACTGTATAATTGATATGCCCTTAGAAAAGATGACAAAGTGTTTTACCCTGTAACAGTTCAGCAGTAATTTACAGTCAGGTAAAATGTGTGCAAAACCACAATTTCCGTGGACCGAAAATATGTTTTCACATACCTTTTCTATGCGTTTATGTTTAATTATCATCATTCAGTTGCTTTCCATGCTCTGCGGATGACTAAGACAGGTGAAACGCTTCAGAACGTGAGATTTACGTTTGTTTTGTTTCGTTGTGCGACGGATTCAACAGAACAGTCTACGTTGTAACTAGTTGAATTCAATACCCATGCAGTCGATGATTATCTTATTGCGAAAATATGTCAATTTGTCATTATAGAACATATAAACGAATTACACTGCAAGTTAATTCATTAAACATTTATATTTACCTTTGATAGCAAGACTACCGCCAGTCGCACGCACTGACGCGTTTCGAACTTCCATGATCATCATCAGAGTACGACTAGCGAGGATCAAGCCGAATAGCACACATACATGGAGAGCAAACTTAGATATGCGGCTCTCATCTCTAGTAGTCTCGTATACATTGTACTTGATTGGAAATGTCGGTTGCACAATTTCTATTGCAGTCAAGAACACTAGTTATTTTCAGATTATGCCATATATATAAACAGACAATGCAATTAAAAATTTTTAAAAATATTGCGCGGGTGGTGATAACAACAATTTAAATCAAATTTGTGTGCTTTAAGTAAAGGCCAATCCCGTTGTATTTAATCATTCGTCGAACGACATATCAAAACTACCACCAGTCGCATACACTGACGTATTTAGACCTTCCTTTATAATCATCAGAATACGACGTCAAGCTGACTGTCGTGGATCAATCCGCATTGCATATATATATATGTAAGCAAAATAAGATATGCGGCTCTCACCTCTAGTAATGTCGCATACAGTGTACTTCACTGGAAATTTTGATTTTCATATATAGGCAATGCGGATTGATCTTCGCTAGTCAGTTTGCGTTGTATACTTATGATGATCATGTGAGGCCGAAACGCCTCAGTGCGTGCGACTTAGGGTAGTTATGATGTGTTGTTCGATGAGTGATAAATACAATTGGCTTGGTGTTAACTTCAAGCTCGCAAATTTGACTTAAATAATTGTTATCACCACCCGCAAAATCAATCAATTTTTAATAATATAACTCCCTGTTTGTATCAATTTGTAAGATACGGCACAACCACGAAATCGTTCCAACTAAACCGAAAGTTTTAATAGAAAGAGTGTTTTGGCACATTTGCTTGTCGAGGTATTATTATAAATTATACATTCTAAATATTTAAAAACTATTTTGCTAACCATTTTGCTTTCATTGGTTTTAATCCTTGACGAAAACTTTTACCTTGATTTGAATTAAAAATTCTTCAAATATCGTCTCATTTACGTTTTGTAACTCCTAGTTCTTATGAATGAATTTCATATAGAAAAATCCTACGAAAGATCAATTTTCACCGTATCTAAAATTCAACACATTGACTCATTGTGATCATGGACTATAGGGTATTTTTTACTGTTATTTCTTAGAAGACCTAATCAAAGCACTAAAAAAATTTAGGCTAAAGTAAGTTGAACATATTTGGAAATTAGTGGAATAGTTCACATGTAAAAATGCCATTATTTGTTTCAATTTTACTGTTCGATTATCAGTGACGGCATAGAGGAAAGTGTAGTCCACAGATAATTTAATAAATTCATCAATTACAGTTTTCCCCACATCTTTGACAATCATAAAACAAATATATTTTAAGTCCGATTTAAAATCAAATATTATTCTTTATGTTTTCCTTGTATATATGTTATAAACGTATAAAAATTTCAGGTATACTTAGGTAATGGAGGAAACATTTTATCTAATGCAATAGTTGTGCGATTTATTACAAATTTTAGAAATTGCACATGTCGATAGTTTGCAAATTTGCACAAATCCCATAATAAACAATGCTCTTATTTTATAAGTATACAACTTTTAAATTCTATACATCAATATTATCTATAAATTTCTATTTCATTTTTTAATGGTTTATCAAAAAACTGTCGTTTCGACTACTAGGATTTTTTTCGACATGTCCTCACTTTTTCACAGTTAATGTAAGACCAAAATAGAATTTTAGCCAAATAATTGTCTGGATTTATTTCTTGGCGTTAAAAGGGAAGCAGGTGCCATTTTGAAGTTATGCATGCAGCAAGGCCACACTTATTCTATCTGGAAACGAAAAAATTAGAAATATAGTCTCCGAAAACTGTCAATAATGTTAATAGTATAATTTCTCCATTTAAAATTATTTTTGTAATGCTGCCAAGATTTGTTTCTGCAGCAGGTTTTATAGTTATAGGCCCATAAAAACTTACATTTCTTCAGTGCCTGGCACACGTCTTCATTCGTTGTAAGCTGAATACTATAGGAAATTAAAACTTTAATATATGACGACACTTACAGACAACACATTAATTGTGCATTTTTACACCTGCTCTGTAAGAGATTGTTTTCCAAAATTGTTTGACCATATGACGCGCCGATCATCAGTAAATAACTTTTCCATAGCGTCACTGAAAATAAGGCATCATATTTCAATGTTAATTCATAACCATTTAATGTAAACAGTTACACACTATAGCGAAACTAGCGTCACCAGCCGTAAAACATGGCAAATGCACCATTAATCACGCGTACTGACCAGTTTGGACTTTGTGTAGACCTTATCAAAGCACAGCGAAGAATTAAAATACGAGAATGAAATCGCAATATACTTATGTCATGCGAAATCAGATATGCGGCATTCAACTTTTATACATTGTACCTGATTGGAAATTTAGAATACACAGTCAATACGCAGACGCGCTCACACCCATTTTCCAGATTTCACAACTCGTGCATAGCATATATTTTTTTTAAAACCATTACAATTATGATTAGTCACACACGTTCTTTGCATGAATATGATAAAATGAACATTGATAGTGCGGGCTAATATGAAAATTATTTAAAACAAGTTAACGATCGTGGTTTAGATACCTGTACAATCATATAAACACATTTTTCAGTATAAACGAATCATTATCTAATGCAAAAGAGAAAATTCAGCCGGTAAACCGGTTTCATTCTTATTAGGAACTCTTCACGTACTGTGTAGTAAATACAACTGTTTGGGCTCAAACCTGGGCACGTCTATTCGAGCCCTGTCAGCGGCAAATTCTAGACATTACGTGGAGAGTTCCTAATAAGAACGAACCCGTGCTACTGAATTAATAGTCTTTTCCAAATTATACAGTGATTTTTTTATATTGACATTTGTATGTTTGTAATAAAACGGGTAGAAGTTATCAGAATCGCAACTTTGATTTAATTAAATTTTTGCATCAAATTTGCGAAATCTTACAAATTATCATTCAATTTTATATAATAAGTTGCACAATATTGCAAGTCTTCTGTCCGTCAAACTTACTGATTCAGTTTGATAATCTTGACATCATCGAAGCACACAGACAAACAGACGAGCGATGAGCAACTCATGTATATATATATATATATATATATATTTATATATAATATATATATATATATATATATATATATATATATAGAGAGAAAGAGAGAGGGTAAGCTATCTTAAAAGACTTACATGATTTAACGATTATCTGGCGGTAATGCGAAATAGGTTTCCTTTTAAGAATCAAATTTTTGCACTTTACAAAGAAAAAACAAAGTTGCGTCTACGACTAAATTCATGTCTGTTAAACTTACGGACGATTGAATCTTCATTGTACGTTTTATGTTCACCTCTATATCGCCGTAATCAATCAGAATTATCAATAACAATCTGAGGACTAACATTGATGATTCGAACGTGTCCCTACAAAAGTTAACATTGAAATTTTTATATGCCATAAAACTGTTCTCCTTTTACTTTTGGCATCATCATAAAATTTTCCCGATTTAAATGTTATTCGCAAATTATGTGATAAAAAATGTCAACCTTACATCAATAAAATTGGCAACATTTAGAAGTTTAATTATTTACTAAAAGTGACTGAAGTAAGCGAAAAATGTCTTCGTTTTAACAAATGATAGGAATGCCGACTACACATAGCAATTAAATTTAGAAAAATAAATTAGCAAATCTTAGAATTTTACTTGAAGAAAAATTGAAGCTAAAACTTTATCAGCCTATGAGTCTGTTTTATTTAGCATTAATCATTAGCGTCAAAGTAAAAATATTTTCTATAGGCAAAAAGAACAATTTAACAAATTATTTTTCCTTTAAGTGTCGTGATTGAATCTTCAAGATTAAAATGTTATTCGCAAATTTTGAGATAATCTGCAACGAAATATCTTACATCAATAAAATTCTCAACATTTATAAGTATAATGGCATACTACAAGTTACGAAGTAAGCACCTAAAGAACTCTCATTTTATCACATAATTTGAAAGGAATCTATCCATAGCAATTTAAATTACAAAATAAATTCGCAAACCTAAGAAAATAACTTGCAGAATACTTAAAGCAAAAGCTAGTATCAGCCTATGGGTCTGCCTAATTTAGCATTAATCAATAGGGAAAAACGTGAAATTATGTTCTATAGGTAAAAATAACAATTTTAACGCATGCTTAAATGAATTTCGCAAAATTTAATTTTCATAAGATCTTTCTCAGTAGGAATTGGCGGCAATAAGGAGTTTACATTTTATAAAAAAATATTCTGAACTGCAACTTGCGAGTTATAAGTTAGTTAGTATTTAAAGGGAAAAAAATATCAAAAAAACGATAAATAGAATAAGGAAGGTAAATATACAAAAATACGTTAAAATTTAAATTTAACACACCTTTGAAGAAGTAAATACAAAATTAAATTATAATAGTATATTATCACAACTGTTATCAGTTTGATTGCGAGAGGTTCATTTAAATTTAAAGAACAGATTAAATTTGTTTTATTGTTTCAAAATTTAAATATTTGTCTCAATCGTATATATTTGTCAGTTAACGACGTGACACATTTGTAATAATTACATACATTTTAACTATTTTATTGCACAAGTGAGAAAGGATAAATATGTTTTTAAATTGTGTGGGGGTTTAAAAATTTTTATCAAATTATTTAATCAAATTTAAGATTGCGTTCTGAATAACCGTTTTCTATCTTTTAATTTTGAATATAATTTTTGTAATTAGTAATTATAAAAAAGATGACTGACGATTTGTAATGCAGAAATACAATTTTGGTAATTCAATTCCAGGACAAGATTGCTTCACGGGACAACTCTTATTAGTCTCATATAGTAACTAGTGTTAAGTGGTAGCATTTGTTGACAAAAAATGTTAATATATTCACTGTGATTTCATAGGCGATGATCCACAAAGTGCATTATTGACAAACAGGATGATTCATTATTACACTTTATTTTCTATGATTCATATATAAATAAAGGTTCAGGGGATAATTTTGTGTCTTAAACTCACTGAAAGAAGAGAGTTATTGCAAACAAGAGATATAAATGTCCAACATGTTTTTGAGTATTCTTTTACTCAAGTTTGCGAGATTGAAGTAAACACAAATCCCATTGTATTTAAAGTCATCGAACAACATAACAAAACTACCGCTAGTCGCAACGCACTGACGCGTTTTGACTTTCCATGATCATCATCAGAGTACGAGGGCAAACTGACTAGCGAGGATTAAATTGCATTGCATATAGATGGAAAGCAAAATTAGATATGCGGCTGTCCCCTCTACTAGTCTTGCATAAATGGTATGTGACTGGAAATGTCGGCTACACAATTTCTATACAGTCACGAAGATTAGCTGTTTGTAGCTTTTTCCACAAACATATTTATAGACAATACAATTAAACAATACATGATTGATGACGATGGAAAGTCGAAACGCGTCAGTGCGTTGCGATTGGCGGTAATTTTGTTATGTTGTTCGACGATTGGTTAAAAACAATGGGATTGCTGTTTACTTCATGCTCGCAAACTTGATTTAAAGAATTGTAACCAACACCCGCGCAATCAATTATTGTTTAATTGTGTTGGAGTAGCCAAATTTCAATATAGATAATTTTTTATATCTGTAAATTGGCATATATTATAAATGTGAGTTTGAAGATTATAATCAAACTTCCTTCCGTTTCATATCTTTATTTTCCCCTTTTTGTCCTTTATTTAAATTGTTTTTTTTGCATAATTTATTTGTCTTTACACATTTATTAATTATTATGCGCAAAAACGTTACCCGTATTTAAAAATTTTCGCTACACACATAAGAATTTTTTATTCGATTAAGATCCTATCTATTATGAAACCGTTATTTTATATAAAAAAGAATTAAATACTTGTTTATAGGCGTACCTATTTTTTTAAATAATTACGTTATCTATTTATAGTTTACAGCGTATATAAATCTTGCGATTTATTCAATGATGAATATTCTTATCTATATTTTGCGGTTAATTGATATGAATATCATTCTCTTTAGAAACCACGTAACTAAGCATTCATTTATAATTTTTGTGTAATCGAACAAGATTTACAAAAATTCTATTCGGAACATTTGATAAAGTGCTTTGATTGGACTAATAGATAAATTTTTCTTCAAACAGAGGATATGTTTTCTAATGAAATAAAGATAAATATCTATTTTATAGGCTCCTGGTATTAAGCCGAAACCAGAATATAAGATAAATTGTGTAAATTGAGACACAATGTAGGATTATTATGGCTGGAATGTAAGCTTTGTTTTAAACATAAATTTGGAAGAGTTAACATTTCGGTAAAACGTTGTTAACGTGTTCGGTAGAGGTCATAATTTTGTCAAAGTGATAAGACGTATTCTTTAATAAATATATATGAAATATCTATTGTATATTCGTGGTAATTTCGCGGTGTTTCTAACTTCGAGTTCAATTTCTTAGAATAAAAAAAGAAAAATGCAATAAATGTAAGACGCAGAAGAACAAATATTATTCCAGCTTAGGTTTTCTCTAAGAGTAATATTTCTGTCATATTTTCATTGAGATTAACATCAATCACAATTCATATGTTAGGTATAGATTTTTAAATAAAATTTGCTTGTAACAGTATAAAATGAGAAGTACATGATACCTTTATGATTATCTTTATAATAAACTCACTTTTTTATTGCATTTATTATCAAAAAGTATGTTTAGGAGTAAGTATTTTATTTGAAGGATATCTACTATTAAACCTAAAATAAAGCTAAGTTGAGCTAAGCGTTGTACTTTACGTAGTTTATTTCTTATTAACTAAAGTTAAAAGGACTTAACTGATGCAGATTATAATGCAAGGTTTCAAAAATAGCTTTAATTTAAAAAAATCTGACATGAATGTTAGTAGATGTGAAAAAGTTTAATACAAAGAAATACACATGCTCGTGTAAAGCAAAGCTGTCTATAAACCTAATACTGGAGAATTCCAAATTGTTATGCACGTAAGACGTTAAAAATAAAAATGCGTCAATAACATACTCCAAAGAATAGAACCAAAACATAGTGGTTTGATCATTAATTAAAAAATTATTGACAACAATTAATAGGAAACAAGCGTAGCCTTTTTGCAATATATGGTAATACAACTTTGAAAGACTGTATGAAAAAAATTAGCAAAATACATCATTCTTCAAATTATTAGTTTATTTCGTCAATTTTGCAAATTATTCAAGACGAGATTGCGAGCTTGATATAAACAAAATTCCATTATAAATTTATTTCTCCGTAAAAGCCAAGGATTGTATAAGATTGTGAAGGAAATTTATCTAGCAGACTAGTTACACATTAACAATAATTGTTTGAGCGGGTGGTGGTAAGAATTCTTTAAATCAAGTTTGCGAGCTTGAAGTAAACACCAATCCCATTGTATTTAACCAGTCGTCGAACAACATAACAAAACTACCGCCAGCCGCAACGCCCTGACGCCTTTCGATCTTCCATGACCATCATCAGAATACGACGGCGAACTGACTATCGAGGAACAAACCGCCTTGAATATATATGGAAATCAAATTTAGATATGCGGCTCTCACATCTAGCAGTCGCATACATTGAACTGGACTGGAAATGTCGGCTGCTGAATTTCTATGCAGTACGAATATTAACTATTTGGCTTTCTCACATATACAAATATGGTACAATTTAACAATAGTTTTGCGCGGGTGGTGGTAGCACCATTCTTTAAATAATGTTTGACTTAGGTAACCACAATACCATTGTATTTAACCAGTCGTCGAACAACATAACCGAAACTACCGCCAGCTGCAACGCACTGTACGTTTCGACCTTCATGATCATCATCAAGGTACGACGGCAAACTGACTATCGAGGATAAAACCGCATTGAATATATATGGAAATCAAATTTAGATATGCGGCTCTCACCTCTAGCAGTCTCGTATAAATTGAACTTGACTGGAAATGTCGGCTGCACAATTTCTATGCAGTCACGAACATTAACTGTTTGCAGCTTTCTCCACATATACATATATAGGAAATACAATTTAACAATAATTGTTTGCGCGGTTGGTGGTAACAACTCTTTAAATCAAGTTTGCGAGCTTGAAGTAAACATCAATCCCATTGCATTTAACCAGTCGTCAAACAACATAACAAAACTACCGCCAGCTGCAACGCACTGACACGTTTCGATCTTCCATGATCATCATCAGAGTACGACGTCAAACTAACTATCGATGATCAAACCGCATTGAATATGCATGGAAATCAAATTTAGATATGCGTCTCTCAACTCTAGCAGTCTCACATACATTGAACTTGACTGGAAATGTCGGCTGCAAAATTTCTATGCACTCACGAACATTAACCGTTTGCAGCTTTCTACACATATACAAATATGGGCAATACAATTTATCAATAATTGTTTGCGCGGGTGGTGGTAACAATTATTTAAATAAAGTTTGCGAGTTTGAAGTAAACACCAATCACGTTGTATTTAACCAGACATCGAACAACATAGCAAAACTACCGCCATCTGCAACGCACTGACACGTTTCGACCTTCCATGATCATCATCAGAGTACGACGGCAAACTGACTATCGATGATCAAACCGCATTGAATATGCATGGAAATCAAATTTACATATGCGGCTCTCACCTCCAGCAGTCTCGCATATATTGAACTTGACTGGAAATGTCGGCTGCACAATTTTTAGGCAGTCACGAAAATTAACTGTTTGCATCTTTCTCCACATATACATATATAGGCAATACAATTTAACAATAATTGTTTGTGCGGGTGGTGGTAACAATTCTTTAAATCAAGTTTGCGAGCTTGAAGTAAACACCAATCCCATTGTATTTAACCAGTCGTCGAACAACATAACAAAACTACCGCCAGCTGCAACGCACTGACACGTTTCGACCTTCCTTGATCATCATCAGAGTACGACGGCAAACTGACTATCGATGATCAAACCGCATTGAATATATATGGAAATCAAATTTAGATAGGCGGCTCTCACCTCTAGCAGTCTCGCATACATTGAACTTGACTGGAAATGTCGGCTGCACAATTTCTATGCAGTCACGAACATTAACCGTTTGCAGCTTTCGCCACATATACATATATAGGCAATACAATTTAAACAATAATTGATTGCGCTGTTGGTGGTAACAATTCTTTAAATCAAGTTTGCGTGCTTGAAGTAAACACCAATCCCATTGTATTTAACCAGTCATCGAACAACATAGCAAGACTACCGCCAGCTGCAACGCACTGACGCGTTTCGACCTTCCATGATCATCATCAGAGTACGACGGCAAACTGACTATCGAGGATCAAACCGCATTGAATATATATGAAAATCAAATTTAGATATGCGCTCTGACCTCTAGCAGTCTTGCATACATTGAACTTGACTGGAAATGTCGGCTGCACAATTTCTATGCAGTCACGAAAATTAACTGTTTGCAGCTTTCGCCACATATACATATATAGGCAATACAATTTAACAATAATTGTTTGCGCGGATGGTGGTAAAAATTATTTAAATCAAGTTTGCGAGCCTGAAGTAAACACCAATCCCATTGTATTTAACCAGTCGTCGAACAACATAACAAAACTACCACCAGTCGCAACGCACTGACACATTTCGACCTTCCATGATCATCATCAGAGTACGACAGCAAACTGACTATCGATGATCAAACCGCATTGAATATATATGGAAATCAAATTTAGATATGCGGCTCTCACCTCTAGCAGTCTCGCAACACATTGAACTTGACTGGAAATGTCGGTTGCACAATTTCTATACGATACGAAAATTAACTGTTGCAGCTCCACATAAACATATATAGGCAATACAATTTAACAATAATTGTTTGCATGAATTGATCAATAGAATTCTTTAAATCAAGTTTGCGAGCTTGAAGTAAACCCCAATCCCATTGTATTTAACCAATCTTCGAACGACATAACAAAACTACCGCCAGCTGCAACGCACTGACACGTTTCGAACTTCAATGATCATCATCAGAGTACGACGGCAAACTGACTATCGAGGAGCAAAACGTATTGAATATATATGGAAATCAAATTTAGATATGCGGCGCTCACCTCTAGCAGTCTGATATATATTGAACTTGACTGGAAATGTCGGCTGCACAATTTCTATGCAGTCACGAACATTAACTGTTTGCAGCTTTCTCCACATATACATATATAGGCAATACAATTTAAACAATAATTGATTGCGCGGGTGGTGGTAACAATTCTTTAAATCAAGTTTGCGAGCTTGAAGTAAACACCAATCCCATTGTATTTAACCAGTCGTCGAACAACATAACAAAACTACCGCCAGCCGCAACGCACTGACGCGTTTCGACCTTCCATGATCATCATCAGAGTACGACGGCAAACTGACTATCGAGGATCAAACCGCATTGAATATATATGGAAATCAAATTTAGATATGCGGCTCTCACCTCTAGCAGTCTCGCATACATTGAACTTGACTGGAAATGTCGGCTGCACAATTTCTATGCAGTCACGAACATTAACTGTTTGCAGCTTATATATATATGGAAATCAAATTTAGAAATGCGGCTCTCACCACCCTCGCAAACAATTATTGTTAAATTGTATTGCTTATATATATATATATATATATATATATATATATATATTTATATATATATATATATATATATATATGTGGCGAAAGCTACAAACATTTAATGTTCGTGACTGCATAGAAATTGTGCAGCCGACATTTCCTGTCAAGTTCAATTTATGCGAGACTGCTAGAGGTGAGAGCCGCATATCTAAATTTGATTTTCATATATATTCAATGCGGTTTGATCCTCGATAGTCAGTTTGCCGTCGTACTCCGATGATGATCATGGAAGGTCGAAACGCGTCAGTGCGTTGCGGCTGGCGGTAGTTTTGTTATGTTGTTCGACGAATGGTTAAATAAAATGGGATTGGTGTTTACTTCAAGCTCGCATACTTGATTTAAAGAATTGTTACACTTTCATGGACAACTTTTAAATGACTGTCCACAATTTGACGGCGGGTCATATTTCCCTTGTCGTCTATGATTCCATCAAATGCTCCACTCTGTTACACACTTTCTACACTAATTTCACACATAATCTAATTTATATTTCTGGTTATCTTTACATTTAGATGGAGCCCATGTGCATTGCCTTAGACAGAATGTGTCAAAAAGCCACCCATACTCTGATAATATAAAGCAAACAATACTCTGTCTGAAGAATTGCTACTTAATTGAAGATTTATATAATTAAACAATCATTAATTGTGCGGGTGGTGATAAAATTTATCTAAATTAAGTTTACAAGAATTGTCTTAAAAAATCACAATTTAATGCACAATTATCAGCATTAACAGAGAATTGTATAATCTTACAAAACAAATTCATCCAATAGACAGGCACCGTCCATATTGAGAAGGCTTCTAATTCTGTCCAGAATTTTACAATTGGGTTGAGTAGGGGCATATTTGATGTAGAGTTTACGACTCTATTCAATACGCTACTCTGCCCCAAATTACGTAAACTTCTCGGTTGTACACCAACTTACGTATTTTGTCGCCTTTCTTTCTGACGGAGTTTATTTGGCATTTCTCAAACAAGAAATTGCAGAAATTTTAAGGTGGCTTCTTAAACACGTGATTTATTTTTCGTGCGTTGAACATTCTGTCCAATTTGTAAACTTCGTTTTTTCTCGCGTTGGAAAACGTATTCGCGCCCAGGTTTATTTTTATTCTCTGTGAGACTACTAATTGCATTTTCTCTCTGTCTGTGTTAGGTATGAAACACATAGCAATGATAAAAGTGGATGTTGAAATGGTACTAATACTATTACTAAAAATACCGCTACTCTTAGTAATTATATGAATATTATCCACATTATATAGCAACACATAAAATTATCGTATTGTATGGTACCGTTATTAAGATATTTTGTGTTTGAAAATTTTAAAATAATATTGATCAGAATAATATTATTAATACAGAAATTCGTATAGCGGAATATAATCTGTATCTTAAATAAAGATAGTAAAAAATTCAATATAGTCTAATATTAACCAAATTATAGTAATAAAGCGTTATTATCCTTAATGTCTTAACTAAACGGGCTTAATATGATTTTGTTTGACATGAGAAAAAGTGCATTATATCTCCATAATATGACATTTTATTCGTAAATATTTTCATTTCAGCGTATTTTGCCCTATAAAGCGGAAAACATTGAATAATTAAGATGCAGAAATGCATATTTAATAAGCGAACTTTTTTATGTGAATATTCTATGTTGTTTGCATTTTTTTAATCAAATCATAATGTTTTCGAAATAAATATATTTGGTGTTTATAAGAAAGCAATTAATTTGAATTTCATAACTTTCCTCGCCCAACTATTATATTGATATTTGTCTAAGATTATACTTTAACGCAATTGAAATTTAAAGAGACAATGCCTAGTATTTAACATGAGCTGTGTATATACTATTAGAAGAATATTTCGTTACCTTATATGATATAGTCATTATTGTATTCTTAGGCAGATTAACGAAGAAATTAAATTTGAAGAATAAAATTTTCTCAATGATACTTTGGGGGCTAAATTGACGTTGGCTGGAGATTAAACGCAAGTTAGCCAACAATTCAAGAATGTAAACAGAATTTTAGATTCAAAAGTTCTCCACAAGATTGAGATTAAGATACGTAATCAATCACATTCGACCAAATGCAGTAGATGGTTATAAATCTTTGGAGTCAAAGAGGAACAGTGGAGAAACTCATCAAATTTTGATATGTCAATTGCGGAAGTCCCACAATGTGTTGTGAAATCAAGAAATGCGAAATCTGAAATACCAAGACTAACATCATAATAAGCTGCTACTCTTAAACGTTCCTGCGTTTACTAAATAAAATCTTGGGTAGGCGAATAAACGAACTATGGAATTAAAGTATACCAATTACCAAGAATAATCTTTGCAAAATGTATTATTAAAATAATCTAATACTGTCTAACTGTAGTTTTGCTATGTCGTTTGACTGATTAAATACAAAGGGAATGGTGTTTACCGCAAGCTCCCGAACTTGATTTATAGAAATGTACTCACAAATATATATATATATATATATTTATATATATATATATATATATATATATATATATATATAAAGTCAGGTGTTTATATAAAGATCACAACATAGTTTAAAAAAGTAATTGTTATCACTACTCACTCAAAAAATGTTCTTTTAATTATATAATTGTTCATTTCAATACCAGTTCCCCATGTTACATGATATCTGAGCTATAATGGCAGATTAGGGATGATTAGTTGGAACGTTAGGGCTAAAGGGATGCTACCTAGAATCTACCAAAAGGATAGGCTAACCAAGAAACACAAGTTATTATATAACTAAAAATCGCATGTAGTTTGCGGCAGGGTGGCTCAGTGGTTATAGCACCAGATTCCAAAGCAGATGTGCCCAGGTTCGTGCCCTGTCAGCGGCAAATCCTGGATAGACCGTGATGAGTTCTCAATAAGAACGAAACCGGTCTACTGGATAAATTATCTTTTCGACAGTATGCAATGCTTAGTTTATATTGACAAATGTATGTAAATAATGGGATTGGTGTTTATATCAAGATCGAAACTTTGATTAAATTGTAATTGTTATCACCACCCGGGCAACCAATGTTTGTTTATTTATAGAAATGTAATACATATTTGGATACGCGAACAAAACTTTCTCCATAGTGAAAATTGGTCGGTGAATCAATTAATTAATTACAGATATACTGGTGCTAATAATCGGCAATTTAATAAAAATATCAAAAAAGAAACCTCGACAAATAGAGGTTTCATAATCTCAGTCTCTCGACATTTTATAGTGTTGCTCACAATGGTTGTAGAATTGGACATTTCATACGAATTCGAAGACAGTAAAATATTATTCGTAAAATATCTCATTTAGAGAAATACACTAGAAAATTTAATTTGCGCAATTATTTATCCAGAGACATTAATGATCAAAGTGTTTGAAGATTACAACATGCACAATCTGGACACATCTACTTTATTTAATTAAGACACGCGGTTTTTGCTTTATCCATATCGTAAGGCATAACCAAACTAGAAATGGAACATTAATCCTCAACTGGAATACTAAATGTAATAAATCATGTTGAGAAAATAGTAAAAGAAAATTGTATTTGTTCAACAATTTGTCGAATCAAAAGAGGTCATTAAACTAATAACATTTTAATATATGCTCATTACAAAAACTACGCAGTTTTGTACAGCTGGAAAAAAATTGGCTCAGTATTGGAAGAAGCGCATTTTATTAAATTAATGCTCAGTAAGGTTTTTGCACCAGCTAATGCATAAGAAATCGATGGACGCAAAATCGAAATATGGATTCAATGCTTATCCAAAACTCGAATACCTCGCATAATCATTGCTGTTCAGATATTTGTTTAGAATATTTTGTGTATAAATAATTCGCCAGAGTCCAAATTGACCAATGAAACAAGCAGACACATTCTGATAGACTAATTTGAAGCACTCTGTAATATATTCTTTTGACAAAAAAATTGCAAGCTGCATTGATAGAATGTAATAGACCAAGATCACGGAAACATCGAAGTGCTGCTCACTGTAATTCTTTAATCGGGCTTTTCCATAAGATTTTAATGACCGCCTAATCGAATTATTGATTTTAAATTTCTTCAAAATATGAAAACTACTTGCAAAAAGTTTCCCGAAAGGAATTGTAATCAGCGTGGGAATTTTCGCAGAAACTATTTCAGGATCAAAGTCGGACAAAAAAAAATTCATGATATTGCAATATGTTAACTGTGAAAAATCCACAATCTTTTTTAAAAACTAAAACGAGGGACATTAAAAAATAATTGTTTAATTAAATACAAATTGCGATAATAAATTTCAGTTCACAACGGTTCGCATACTAGCCTCGAAATCGTTTAATCTATAGATAGGTTATCCAATTTTAGAATACTATCCGTAATCTTTCATATTCAGCGATATCTAACAATCGACTCCACTTTTGCAAAATTAAGCAGAGTCAGAAATGTGATTGAAACACCTAAATAAAGTTCGATATTCAAATGATGAAAGACCCACAATCCGTTTTAAAATTAAAACTATAACAAGCTGGAAAGAGGCAAGTGATAAATATACGAATTTCGAAATGTTGATTTGATGCTGACTATGGTCCTTGCAATAAATTTATGATGAGAATGTGATGGCGTCGGAAGTGAACTACGGATTGAACACATAACTATTACTCAGGTGTAATTCTTAATGGATATTATTCATAAATATGTAGTAGGGATAATAGACAAACAATCCACATACCGATATGCTAAATACGATAACACAGCAATCTCTATTAAAATGCGATCGTGTACAAGGTAAACAAATCTGGTTTAACTAAATAAGACCTCAATCCGATAAGCTAATTTCGTAAATTCCACGATTTTTTAAAAAATTTAAAAGCGAACAAGCTGGTCAAATATAATTTTAAACCTACGACGAGTCATTTTAAAACTACGCGCACAATGGTTCTTCTATTGGCCGGACGAATCTAGATTTATAAACAAAGTGTGCTTCTCCCAAAA
This sequence comes from Eudiplozoon nipponicum, assembly GCA_029291075.1. Taxonomy (NCBI): domain Eukaryota; kingdom Metazoa; phylum Platyhelminthes; class Monogenea; order Mazocraeidea; family Diplozoidae; genus Eudiplozoon; species Eudiplozoon nipponicum. The sequence goes on from JAQBSW010000082.1 coordinate 71,914, forward strand.
TGTTTTTTCAATTGTCATATATTGAGAGTTCGATGACAAGGCAATCGATGTTTTTCAACAAATGGTTAACTACAATGGGATTGGTGTTTACTTCAAGCAGGCAAACTTGATTTAAAGAATTGTTACCACCACTTGCGAAATAAATTTTTCAAAGCAATCTATATATTGATTCAAAAGTTACCACCAATTGACATTTTATTGTTAATCAATATTTTTTAGCAAAAATGCAATAGAAAAAGCATTTCGCACAAGAAATTATCCTGAGTCAAAATGTTGTATTTAAACATTTAACCATGTCGCAATAAGCCGGATGCGCAAACTCAGCAGACGATGTCGAAAATGAAAGAAGGAAAAGCTGGACAATTATTTTTCTATAAATTAAGACTTGCGACCAATTAATGTACTATTGATAACGGTTTATACCTGAGCAATTTCACAATTGTTCATTTACCACGTAATTGAGCTACTGATTATAAATTTATCCACAGAAAGAAAATTATTGGTAATCTTAAACCTAAATATGTAAAGTCGATTGCATTTGCGTATAATAATTTGCCGATTCTAAAAGCTACAACACAAAATATAATTAAATTCCGATATGCAGATTCTAGAAAATATTGATTCTGTTTTCAAATTGAAACAGGGGATAACTGGAAATATCTGGCTTAATAAACTTCGACGTGGAATACAAATAAGCTGGACAAAAATGAGTCTTGAAATGTCAATTCCTTAGAAATTCGATACTTTGTGTGCATTTTTCTTCAAATTTTTCATGAAAACTTAATGCTACCTATTTAGAATCCACGAAAAATGAGATTTTTCAATTTATTTCCAGATATAAAATATTTATTTTACTTTATTGTCAAGTAACTACAAATAAGAATGTTTTTTTATTCTTTAATCACAAACTACACAGAAGATTTATTCATAAAGAGACTGTGTAACAAGGACATTTATAATGATTCCTTCGATATCACATCCTATTGAGGCTCAATTTGCGTACATAATGTTACGCCTGCATTTCATAAATTGCTAAATCAATTCTGGTGTTTCCTATGTAAATTATCTTACATGCAAAAATTTTTTTCAACGATTTGTCGTGTATTTAAAGACTAGTAAGTCATAATTAAATATACAAGACACATTAGTATACAATTTTCACTTCATCAAGATGTTAACGCACTTTCGGCTAGGGTTGCTTTAGATTATATATTAATGCATAACCATGTGTTTATATAAACATATAATTCATAATTTGTTGTTTACTGGAAAAAAATGAAACGTCTTTAATTCTTTGCTATATGGATGGTAGAATTACTTATTTAAAAACACGTATTCTAAAAAATATTTTTAGCTTTTTGACACCAATGTTTAACAAAGGTTAACTTTGAAAATAGACCGCTGCAAAAATATGTGCCTCTAGCAAATCATTTTACGAAAAATAGAAAAACTTTAATATATATTCTTCAATGTTAAATAACAATTAAACTTGGGATCAATTTTCAGAATACTCGCACACAAATGGAATTTTGGAAACTTTAGAGCACTTGAATCAAATCATTTTATAATAATCTTAAATTTCATTTTTCGATGTGTGCACAAATTGTGCTTCATTTTAAGACGTTATTTAATAAACTGGCTCAAAATTGAGTGGTGTAAAAACGCTGTGGCAACTCAACCAAATGATATTTGTTTCCCTGGAAGGTTTGCTCAAGGGCGAAGCATTTCAAAATATATTCAGCCATACAATGTAGGATATATTGAAATATTTTCATAGTTATTGGTTAAAATATAGAGTGTTTGTTAATAAATTACTGTGCATCTTATGCCACACAACAATTCTTTTAATTTTGCTCCAGGATCGGTATTTATGACACAGTCTTTATACAAATTATTTCCTCTTCCATTCGTATCAAGCCGAATAGAAAACACGCTACCTAAGAAAAATATTCATATTTTAATAGGATAATATTTCAAATTGTAGAATTTAAAATTATTTATTCGCAAAATTTGTTTATATAACTTGTGGACCCGAAAAGGAATTACAGACACACTAACTAATCTCAGATTTCAGATAAAACTTGCTTACTTAACATTTCGTTACGTGATTTGACAGACTTCTACCAATTGTCTTGAAAAACGATTAAATTTAATGAATTATAAACAAATAAATGTGTGGGGACAAAAATGTATGCAGACTGTTGAAACGGAAACGCTGACCCAATGTAAGAGTTTTGAGATTTTTTTCTCAAAGTTAAACTTATCTTAATAGAGTATAAATAATTATTCATATAACTATTCACGAAATCAATAATGGCGTTTTTTTAAACAGGTATGAACGTGAAATAAGCAGCGTGTACGTCTCTGACGTTAGTGCACAGTAATTTTGCAGCCGATTTTACATCAAAATTCACATGATTCTTATCGCGGTTCGGTTCAAGCTAGTCAATTTACCTATTTGACCCGAGGAAAGTCATTTAAGGCAGAAACGTTGCAGTACATGAAAATAGCGATAGGTTAACTATGTTTTGCCATTGGCGCTTTGTGAATATCTTCATAAATGATTAACATTTTAAGCAACTGATATCATTTTATATGACTCAAATTATGAATAGGTCAGCTTGGAGCGCGCTGTAAATTCACTTCAGTGGTTGGTGTAAATAATTTTTTTTAAATAAAGAAAATATGACATCTAATAATTTTAATTTTTAGAATAAATACGGCAAACATTTGTAACATCATGTATTATTTGAGAAAATTGCTTTATTTATCGACAAGCCTTTTTAAACGGCAACGAAAGAAAATATTCTTTACATCTTCAGCTGTGTTCCATTATGCACTAAACATTTAAACGAATATAAAATGAGAAATTAAGTCAACGAATAAAACGTTTAAACTTATCCCTTCATAATGACAGGGTGGCAGTGTCTGCACGTAAATTTGTCAATCCATTTATAATTCCTTCTTTGCCATATTGCATTAAATCGATTAATTATTCTAGAGATAAAAGAAATATTGTTTTCAGTTGTAACGATTAGTTCGTATACACTTAATTACTGTTAAATTTATGGAAATTAGTAAATCTCTGATATTAATTTACAACTTTAATAAAACGTTTCATTTATTTCAAATCCAAATTCATTCCTGTCTTTCAATTTTGAATGGGAACGGATCTTCTATTTTATGAAAATAGATTCCGTTTTGCGAATCATAACCACTAGTGAATTAATATTTTTGGTTCAAACTTGATGACCAATGTTCTTTAATTCAAAATAATTGCTCAGTATCTCACGAAATTCGATGGATAGTCGGTAGTTATAGAGCCTACTAGCCTTTGTTTACATATAATTTCATTAAAAATAAAAGGCGTAACCATTTTATCCAAAGGATTGCTCTTCATACCTGAGCTGTGCCGGTAACGAATTCTTGTTATGTAAAATATGTAGAAAAAATGCTACACCTAATAGTTTTAAAATCGTGGACCATTATAGTCTGTTTTCTTTCAGGTGCAAATCGCCGTAGTATAAACTTGCTAACTTCATTGACGTACCAAAGGAATGCAGGTGGATGGTATGAGTGTAATTGAAATATTCCAAACATGATAGTGACGGATTACTACTCAATCAAAAACAAACGATGATTGTACACTTGCAGACACATACATAAGCATACGTAACAAATACTTACCTAGGAAAACGACAATTTTGAGTAACATATCTGGAAATGAGTATAAAAGAAACAGTTGAAACTAAATTGACCACTTGAATCAATGATTGTCAAATAGTTTGAGGGATGTCCTTTCCGTTGTAAAAGTTTGCAAAAAAGGGAATCAGAAATTTCCTGGGTAAAATTGAAAACAGTAAAGCAAACACTTTGTTGCGCACAACAATAATCAGGTAATTGACTCAAAATCATAAGCATTGTCACAACGCTGACCCATTAATTTATTGATTTTTGATAGCGACTCATTGCGCCATGTTGTTAGGAAAGTTTGAATTTTAATATAACGAATGCAAAATTATTTTTCGAATAAAAAACTTACAAATGGTAAAAAGTTTCCGCGAAAGTGAAAAAAACTGATAACGAATTTCATATTAAATCTACAGAAGTGGTGACAGGCATTTTACAAAACAAGAATTGGATAGAATCTGAATTCCGAGAAATCAGAACTGATATAAATACTTTCAGCACATTGATACAAAGACGAACGTTTTTACAAGAATTAAATCAAACTGTCGAAATATATTTGCATAAAGCTCTGAATTTGATTTTTTGCTTTTTATTTCTGGTAAAATATACAGAACATAGCTATTTAAACGTCTGTTTCAAATAAAATGGCGAATACACATCGTCAACTGCGCAACACATTGTTGAATCCTCACACGTAAGTCTTCCAGACGTAGCATTTAAAATAATTACTAAATGAATAAGAAATGGGATTTGGCCACATACGAAGCCTCATGGATGTACAAATTGCATTCGGATTTATGCAAGCTGAAGATGCATGTTCATCTATTGAGCCTGAACTAGAGATGACACACGCGTATGATTGGTTGTTCCTTTAATTTGAATTTCAATTTATATATAAAGAGATGTTCATTTGTTGATGCTTGGGAAGAAAATAAGAAAGAAACGGTTCTTGTATCGGATAATTTTTTTTAATTTTTGCACATGGACAGGGTATTATGAATTTTATTAAGGCTAGCATTCCAAAAAAATATTATTATTAATATTTGTTAAAACTATACGTATCACGCTTTATTGGCGCCGGCAACCGATTTTTGCTAGATTAAGAGTAATACATTTTCCGTCTTCAGTGTCAGATTCAAGGCATGTATGTATCCATGGTAGATGAGTAATACTAGGTGCCGCGCCTCTGAAGGCACAGACGCGACGTGTAGTGTCCACTCAAAATTAAGGTCACTTATATCGTATTTAGCCTAATTTGTACCTGAGAGTGTACTCTATGTTTAAAAGTCCGAAAGATGAAGCTGAAAATCAAGCTTCGAGACATTGACCCGGAAATTCGTAAGCGACATCAGTATTAAGTGGATGGTAATCGTGGTGTCGATACATCCACAGCGATTGTTCTAGTAGTTTTTTTATCAAAGATACGTAGACGTAGTGAATCCAGATATGAGGAAAGAAAAAAAGTATTGTGATTCATCTAGTGAAAAACCATCGTCCAAGCCAGAAAAATGTGGCACCTCTAAATGTGATGGCAGAACCTCGAAACGCTTTAAACGTATATATATATATATATATATATATATATATATATATATATATATATATATATATATATATATATATATATGTGTGTGTGTGTGTGTACGTGGACGCACATGCAAAGACAAACGAATACATGAATACTCATTAGTGTCAAATTGCTTTGCCCTCACGCACAAATTCAATAATACACGAAACTTTACTATCTTTAATGTTTTTGGGAGAAAAGGTCAACGAAATTTGAATTATCCTGACGCGCACAATTTGTTTATTAACTCTTGCTTTTTGTTAATGGTCAGTGTTAATTATTTATTTTTGCGGAATCCCACTTCAAAGGAAATGCCAAATCAGGCAATGCAATCAAACGTAGTAAATCAGTAGACGTAATAGAATGTTTGCATTAATAATGTCCCAATATTCTACAAATAGGAAAGCAAAATAATTACTTAAAAGGAACCAGCAATCATGCAACAGAAGCCAGAACTAAACGCCCATAAATAATGTGTTCATGACAGAAAAACTAATCTACTTGCTTTTAATCAGTAAAAGCAGCTACGGAGAAACATTATTTATTTCTCGTTAATGTTTAATAATTTGCGAATCATTTTTGGAAACAATTATAAATTTGTGTCGTTTTAAGCATAAATGGCAACCGAAAAATGTAGAATAGTAACGTATGCGCATATTGAGTGGCAGAAATAACCTTGAGGGTTATCGATCGCGATATCGAATAAATTATTATTAGTTCATCCTCTACATATTTGAATATGACAAACTAACGGATAACATGCGACTTATGAACCAAACCTAAGAAATCAATGTTATTTTACCATACCATTTGTCTGGCAAGTAAAAGAAAAAATATAATTCATATTGTCAGTTATGACACTGCGCGCTCATTTGTATGAAACACGGCAAAGCAACTAGAAAAAATAATCGTTAGGAGAAAAAAACCGTTACCTATTGCACATATTTTTAAACAATGCGTTTAAATGGCTCTCACTCCCTAAATGCACATTCAGTAGCTTTAATTTATAAAAGTGCATACGTCAAATCTTTCTATGTTTTTGCATAATTCGTCTGTAGGTTTTTAAATGCATAACGTTATATTTTTCCTTATTATTAAAGAGAATAAATACAAGAATAGTTCTCCTATAAATGTCAGAATGCTATATTACCTCAGCCAAATTAATGTTAAGAATATCGCGGTTAGTTAAATAATAGACAAAATGCTTGCATCGTATTATAACTCTCCTTTTAGCATTCATATAATTAAATGACAGTGGAGTTGCTCCCAATATGTTTACGCATAAATAAGGTACGGTTTAACGTATGGAATACAGAAAAGTATATGTTTTGAATAATTTGTCTGTAGATTTGTAAATGCCTAGCCTTATATTTCTCATCAATATTAAAGAGAATAAATACAATAATACAATTTAAACAAGAATTGATTGCGCGAGTGGTGGTAACAATTCTTTAAATCAAGTTTGCGAGCTTGTAGTAAACACCAATCCAATTGTATTTAACCAGTCGTCGAACAACATAACAAAACTACCGCCAGCTGCAACGCAAGCTCGCAAACATGATTTAAAGAATTGTTACCACCACCCGCGCAATCAGTTATTGTTTAAATTGTTTTGCCTATATATTTATATGTGGCGAAAGCTGCAAACAGTTAATGTTCGTGACTGCATAGAAATTGTGCAGCCGACATTTCCAGGCAAATTCAATGTATGCGAGACTGCTAGAGGTGAGAGCGGCATATCTAAATTTGATTTCCATATGTATTCAATGCGGTTTGATCCTCGATAGTAAGTTTGCCGTCGTACTCTGATGATGATCATGGAAGGTCGAAACGCGTCAGTGCGTTGCAGCTGGCGGTAGTTTTGTTATGTTGTTCGACGACTGGTTAAATACAATGGGATTGGTGTTTACTTCAAGCTCGCAAACTTGATTTAAAAATACAATAATAGTTGTTCCATAAAAGTCTCACTGCTATATTAGCTCAGCTAAACTAAAATTTTATTGAATATTTCGGTTAGTTAAGCAATATATAAGAAGCTTGCATATAATTAAATGACAGTGGAGTTGATCCCAATATGTTTATACGTAAATGCGTTCCGGTTTAACGTATGAAATACAGAAAGTATATGTCTTGTTTAATAAATATATAATACGTGTAATATTCTCAATGTTTAGTACATACCAATATTTAAGTGTGTGGCAGCATTTAACTGGGCTACATATTTACTCAAATCTAAATTGGACCTCTTTCCCTTGCGAAGCTAATTTAAGTTGACGTGAGTTTTTTCGTAATTAAAATATCGAAAATCAGTTTTATAATGTAGGTTATGTGTTATCGAGAAGTTTTTGCAAATTGTCAGTTGTAGATGCAGAGACAAGAGGAATTTATTGCAATTGTTAGTGCCAAGTCAACTATTTTTCTGTGTGCCATTACGGCGAGGAAAATAGCAGCCAGAGGAGGCTTCGTGATGACCGCGCAGGAACGAGCTACCTTCGTAACGTCAAGATTAACGCAAACAATCACGTGAAAATGCACTATGGAGAAAAAATTTAAATTAACTTGTACTGAGACCGACAGATAGAGCGACCGATGCAGTGAAATAAGAACACATTATTCAGGTGTTTCTTTATTTCAATTTATTTTTTATGAAATCACAGTATTATAATTAAAATAAACAAATTAAATAGGTTATTGAAATGCATAGAAATTGTGCAGCCGAAATTTCCAGTCACGTACAAAGTATGCAAGACTACTAAAGGTGAGAGCCGCATTTCTATTTTTTATTACCATATATATCCAATGCGGTTTGATCCTCGATAGTCAGATTGCCGTCGTAATCTGATGATTATCATGGAAGGTCGAAACGCGTCAGTGCGTTTCGGCTGGTGGTAGTTTTGTTATGTTGTTCAACGACCTGTTATATACAATGGGATTGGTGTTTACTTCAAGCTCGCAAACTTCATTTAAAGAATTTTTACCACCACACGCGCAATCAATTATTGCTTAATTGTGTCGTTTAAAAAGTTGTTTATTGTAAAAAAAACCAATACATACATTATTTTCATATCATTTATTAATTGTACAAAGCACAAATTATGGAAAATTATCCAATTTAAACGACTTTCGATTATTTATTAAATGAATGAAGGCTTTTGTAGTGTTGTAATTTACAAAAATTATATTTCATTGACGATTAAAACATAAGAATCACATCTATCCACATACAATGTTAAAAGTACCTCGCTAATTAGCTGCATTTTAAATCTGATCAACGAGAAAACATTTCAATGAACAAAAGAAAAGAGTAACGGCATATTTGCTTATTTAAAGTTTTACTTTCTTAGATTAGCAACGGCTGTAGGCAAATTAATTACGGGAGCAGAAATATTCGGCGAAAACAAATGATCATATTTCGTTAACTTTAACTTAATATTTGGTGAAAATATTACCTGACTAATTTGCATATAGTCGCTATTTAGCATGTGATACAGGTGTAATTGTTAAGACATAAGAATGGATAGAATTGCAATCAAATAATTGCATCTACTTAAATTCAATTTGCCAAATTGAAAATAGCAAATTTTAAATTCAAGGAATCACGAATTTAGCGGGTGGTAAGAAAATGTCTTTAAATTAGTATTTTGAGATTGGCATAAACAAAAGTCCTGTTATATCCAATTGGACGCCAAACAGCAATACTGCCGTCAGTCACATGTCCTGACGCGGTTTCAAATTTGACAGTCCGGATTAGAGCACGATAACATCAAATTGACTAGGATCAAAGCGCTTTGATTATATAAGTTATGAATAATCAGATGCACGCGACTTACACTCAGATATCTTGCATCATTTCTGCCTATGTGCAAATATCGCTGGGTTGAACCTAGTTGGGTAGTTTATCACCGTGCTCTAATGATGAACAAGACAAGTTAAAGCATGCAAGTCTTAGAAATACCGCAATTTTGTGGTTTTACTACAAATTACAATCAATTCACTATATAAACTTTTCATCATTCAAGAGCGCTGCGATTCATTCAAATTGTTTTTTACACTCACCCTGGATGAAAGAGGAAGTTTAAGATAATATTTATTGTACAAATTTGTTTAACACGATATTAAACAGGAAGATTGCTTGCGTTTAATGAAGGTATTTAATAAGATCAAGATATTAATTTTATAACGCGTGTATTTACTTCATTGCAAAATAAAAATTAAAGTGTAACATAAAATCATCGGAAAATGTTTTAAAATTGCGCGCCAAACCAATAATTAGCGCAAATTGTAAGATTACTCGTTCTATATCAAAAGGCACTGTTAACTAACAACAATAAATATCAGTTAAACAAAAAATATTCCTATAATAAATTTGAAACCATTGTATTGAATACAAAAAAATTTGGAAAAACTTCTCATCTACTTTAATTATTGGAAACATTCAAGGGAATAGAAGTACAATCAAAATATTCTCTTGCTTTTAATGTGACCAATAAGATTCAAAAGTTTACTAATTGGAGCGATTCATCAAATTCGTATTGTCTGTTTACTGATATTGAGATTTCAGTAATTGATTTCCTGTAAGAAACCAAGGCACAAATTTATATGATGTATATAAAATTAAGTAGGCGGTAAAAACAATAGTTTAATTTTAAAACATTGATTGTACAGATGGAAACAAAAAGATCAGTCCATATGCCACACAAATACGACGCTTTAGCAATGATCTTATTAAAATTTAAGTGAGATCATGACAACTTTTTGTTAGTTAAGCAAAACATAATAAACAAATGTGAACAATATTTTGTGTGCTTTCACATACAAGTATTCTGAAAAAAACCATCCTTATTAATCAAACGGCACATTTACAAGAGCAATGTTAGCTAATGTATTGTTTACAATTCGAATAAACTTTCTGTTTTTCATTAGTGTGCGAAGAATTCTTGGCGACTTTAAAGCTAAAGAAGTTTAAATTCCAACAAATAGATTTTAATTGCAAAATATGAGGCAATGTATGGCATACAAAAAATGGCCCAATGTAAACGCTGATGTAAACAGCTTCGCAGCATTAATATAACTGAGAGTTGCTTTAATCGTAATTTTTAAGAAGCAAATTGTATTTATTTAACGTTACTTTGGAAAAGAAATAGTGAGCAATCATATAGTTTTGTAACCATTAAAAAAACAATTATAGGACTGTGACTAATTGAAAAATAGGCAGTTAAGTTACACCTCATTCAAAGAGTCTTTGAATCAGTTTTGATTGTGATTTCCCAAAATCTAAATTTCACCTTAACCAACTTGTGAATTTTTCACGGAATTTTTTGCATATAAAACGTTGCTGACCTTTGCACAGTGCGATCATAAAGTTTAGAATATCCATTAATTACTTTCGTGGTTCCTTGATGTACACACGTAGTTCAGCAATGAATACACTTATCCTTAAATCAGGGTTGCAACCTTAATAGAAACACCTGAACCATGATGTACATACATTTTTCAGTATAAACTAAGCATGGTATAGTGTGGAAAATGCAATTTATCCAGTTGACCGGTTTTCTCCTTATTGAGAACTCTTCACATACTGTCCAGAATATGCCGCTGAGAGAACTTGAACTTGGGCTCGTCTGCTTTTGAATCTGTTGCTCTAACCACTGAAAGACCCTGCCGCACACTACATAAAATTTTCAGTTATATACTAACTAATGTTACTTGGATAGTCTTTTTTTCTTTTAGGTGGAGGCTATATAGCATACCTTTAACCGCAAATTTACAACTAACCATCCAAACTCGGTCATTATAGAAGAGATACCACATTATATGGAGACGTGGTATTGAAATTAAAATTTATATGATTAAACAAACATTGTTTGCGCGGGAGGTGATAACATTTACCTTTATTCAAGGTTACGATCTTGGTATAAACACCTGACCCAATATATAAATTCAATTTTCAATATAAACAAGTATTGTATATCGTGGAAAAGGCAATTCATTCAGTAGATCGGTTTCGCCCTTATTGGGAACTCATCACGTACTGTTCAGATTAGTGGTCTGTACGCACCAGATTCTGAAACAGACGATCCCAGATTCTAACTTTCTCAGCGGAAAATTCTGGAGAGTATGTTATGAGTTACCAATAATGATGAAACCTGTCTACTGGATGCATTGCTTTTTCTACACATATGAGTACATATTGGGTGAGGCGTTCTTATCTGGTTCGCAACATTGATAAAAAGCATCAATATGAATTTTTCAGAAATACGTGTGCAAATAGAAGAACTTCGAAAGAAAGTTGTGGATAAGTCAAAATTTGGCCTTTGTCGTATTAGCCAAATAGGTGGCTTAAGACAATAAACCCGAGTGAGCTAAAGGCTTCGTGATTGAGAATTTATGGCGAAAAGGAAAAGATTGTTTACTTAAAAGCCAATGAAAATAATTTAAATGTAAATCGATGAATGAGATACGTAAAAATACCGAACTACCCATTATGTAGAACACAAGTTATTCGTACTACACATTATGAATGTGCTTTTTGAGTGAAGTAACCCATATATCATGCAGTTTTTTTACATAAAATCAGAGAAGAATCTATTTTCTATTGAATTAAATTACGTTCTCTGTAATTGCCAAACGTAGTGATATTACAAGTTCCATTTTAATTTATTTGTTGATTTTTAATTCATGTTTAAAACGATCTGTTGCTTATGTTAATGATGAATGAGACATAGTTTTGCCTGTAAATAGTCGATTTTATATATGCCTTTAAGCGTTTTGAGGATTTGTGTAAAATCAACAGTGATGAAATCTGCTTGCACGTTTGCAATTTCGTTAAAATAAATTTCCATATGTAAATTAGAAGGCAATGCACCACTAACTGTAGGCATAGTGTTACACTAAAAGCCATTTGTCTTGACGCCAGTAATTAAGTTATTTTGGTTATAAATTCAATTTGTCAAATAGGTTAGTTTAGCCTTGTTTGTATGTCTTAAAATAAACGTTAATTTTGTAATGGGAAAATATCGATTTTCCTAATAGTTTAAGTAAAATTCTGCCTAGAATGAGAAGATAGGAGAAACGATATGACTGCTAGGCCAAAAGATTTTAAATTGGGAAATACAGCAAAAAGAGCCAATCAGGCAAATTATGACTTTTATCCAAGTTTAAGTAATTTTCTTTCACAAATGAAGTATGATTTTATATTTTAAAATTTTCTACATATTTCCTGTGGCTCCATGTGCTGAAAATGAATTATAAATCAGTTTAAGCATATTATGGAAGACGTTTTTGAAAATTTCAACCAAATTTTTCAATATAACGTTTCAATAGGCGAGGTGGCCAGAACGCTGAAGAAACCGACGAGTTTGGTTGCGTGTGATCCAATTCGTAATATCCTGCAAATGAAAAATATAAGATAAGGTATAAAGTTTTGTAAACAAATTTTTATACATCCTTAATATGAATAGAGGAATAAATAATGATTGAAGCGCAAATTTAATTTAGATCAAGTGCATGCAACACGGTCAGGACTAATCTTTAAATAAAGTTTGTGAGATTGAAATAAATACCAATCCCATGTTATTTAACCAGTCGTTGAACAACATAATAAAACTACCGCCAATCACAACGCACTGACGCGTTTTGACCTTCCATGATCATCATCAGAGTACGGCGGCAAACTGACTAGCGAGGATCAAACGGCATTGCATATATATGGAAAGCAAAATTAGATTTTTGTCTCTCACCTCTAGTAGTCTCGAAAATATTGTACTTGACTGTAAATTTCGGCTGCGCAATTTCTACGCAGTCACGAACATTAGCTGCTTGTAGCTTTGACACACACATATATATAAATAAATAAATAAATCAATAAATATATATATATATATATATATATATTTATATACAATAAATTAAGCATTAGCTGATTGTGCGAGTCGTAGTAACAATTCTTAAAATCAAGTTTGCGAGCTTGAAGTAAACACTGGCGGTAGTTTTGTTATGTTGTTCGAGGACTGGTTAAATAAAATGGGATTGGTGTTTACTTCAAGCTCGCAAACTTGATTTAAAGAATTCTTTTGAAATGCGAGCTTTAATAAAATTAATTGTACCCTTCCTGTGTGCAAAAAAAGAAGAAATTTTAAAAGATATAAGAAAATTTTCTTTCGCATGGTCTTCTCAAATATCTACTAATGAACATATCTTTATATATAAATTGGAAAGCAAAACAGGATAGAAATATGTGAACATAGAGAGAGTGTGAAGAATAGAATCCAATCAAATTGCGTGCGTCACATCCAGTCCAAGCTCAATGGTTGTACGTGCTTCTTCTGCTTACAGCAATCAGTTTGCAATTTAATTATCCATAAGGCTTCGTATGTGGCTAGATCCCTTTTTTTTGCATTTAGTAATTACTTTGAATGCTACGTCTGGAGAACATACGTGCGATGTTTCGATGATGTGTTGTGCAATAGCAGACGTGTATTCACCATTTGATTTAAAACAGGCGTTCAAGTTGCAATGTTCTCTCATTCGATTAATTAACCGTCTGGTCGATTGGCCTACGTAAGTTGATCGACAACTTGCGCATGTATATTGGTAAATAATATTTGATGTCGACATTAACGGCTGTTTCTATTTGATTGCTGGTAAAGGCAAGTGTGTTACCCTAAATAACACTCGTATTTTGGCTGCATTAAATGTGCGTGTCAATGCTGCTTCAACTTTCTTTTGTGCCATTCGGGAAACTGCATCTCCCTTAAATGGGATGTTTAGACAGACTGTTTCATTTTTCTGGCCCATAATACGTCTGTTTCTGTTTAATTCCCCTTTTAATAATTGATTCAATTAATTGTCTGGGACAGCCATTAGACATTAAATCGTTAATTGCTTTATTATATTCATTTTCTTTAGAATCTTGACTAACCAACCTGTCAATTCTTGAAAAGCAACCACTAACTGTTGATAATTTATATTGAAATGGCCCAAAACTGCTGTAATGCAAATACTGTGCAGACCATGTTGGTTTATGGTAAATTGTTCTGTTTAATTTACCATTAGTTTCTTTCTTTAATAGTACATCTAGGAAAGGCAGACAGTCATTTTTCTCGTGCTCTGACGTGAAGCCGATATTCTTATGTGCTTTGTTGAAACTTTGAAGCAATGTTCGTGATTGCGACCTGTTCTTAAGTACAAGAAATATATCATATTTGAGAAGGCCATGCGAAAGAAAATTTTCTTATATCTGATAAAATTTATTTTTGTTTTTGCACACAGGAAGGTTACAATAAATTTAAAGAATTGTTACCACCTCCTACGAAATCATTTATTTTTTAATTATATATATATATATATATATTTATAATTAGGAATAAAGAACACATTAATAACAAAGCTTACAAAGGCCATTTATTTCGTGAATATTAATCATCTCTTATAAAATCATACATATTTGTAAATTTTGGGTTTTCAATTGATTATGCTAGTTGTAACAAATCTGACTCGTTTTTACTTCTGTTTCTTGTTTTGGCTCGTTGGTGAGTGTGTATGCGTTTGTGTTTGTGTGTATGCGTGTTGGCATGTAATGGTCATTCTCGAAGTATTGCAAAGTGATGTCTGAGATCTGGTCATTATTGTTTTGATGGCTTGAGAATTAACCATTTGTGCGCATTGTTCACTGTTACATGTACGAGTGCTGTTTTTCCCAGTGTAGTTGATCGTTTCACCTTGTTGCGCAAATTTATAATTACCACATGGTAACAGCGCCAGTGTGGATTGCAGTGTTAAACGCTCATATTGTTTGGAAACTTCTGTCACCATATGCGCCTCTGTTATTTCCACTTCAGTTTGTTGCCAATCCGATTGTATGTTTGTTGATTCTAGTCGAGGGCCTGTTTGTTCTTGATTGGATACTAGTAGATTGTTGTTGAATTTTGTTATTCTTGACCAGTCGATAAGAATGTCATGTTGATGAAACTTTTGAATATTAAGGTTAGGTGCTTGTTGTTTTATATAAAGGGCTTCATAAATAAATAATAATAATTTTTCTGATTTTGCTTTATGTAGAATTGTGAAATTGGTCGAATTGACAGGGTGCACCTTTGCCACTATATGATCGGAAATAGCTGATTTTCCTGACGGTGCCAAGCCTTTGTTAATCAATTTCTGTGGCAAATATTGCTGGATTCTGCTTATCAATAGCTTCTTCGTACGTCCGATGTATATTGTGTGACCTCATCAAAAATGAGTTTTTTGATTTCCTCATAGACACCAATGACATCAAAGACCTCATATTAGCATATACTAAAAACGTGCAATTTACATTCGAAGGCATATACTACCGCCAGATCAATGGTGTAGCTATGGGAAGATGCATCGCACCCCTCCTGGCATATGTGTACATGTATCACCTGGAAAAAATGAGCCTAAAAGTTATAATTGACCAGTGAGCACTCTACAAAAGGTATGTAGATGATATCTTGTTGTTCATCTCAGAATCAGCAGACCCTTCCGAAATCCTTAAACAAGCAAATGGAGTCGATCCAGACATCAAATTCACTCTCGAGGTAGAGAAAGACGAGAGTTTTCCATTCCTTGACATCAAAATCACTCGAGAAGCAAACTGAGATTTGACACTGGCCATACATAGGAAATCCACTTTCACCGGACAATACATTCACTACAACAGTAGTGTGCCAAAATCCCACAAAAGAGACGTAGTAAACAACCTAGCAAACAGAATCAGGAAGATCTGCTCTGAACACAAGATTGAGGAAGAACTGGGCTACCTCAGGAGAATTTTGCTAATGAACAACTACCCAGAGCGTTTCATTGATGTCAGCATCAGATCACGCCAGATTCGTACTAGAGAGGTTACCGTCAAGCAGGTTTTCCTAAACTTACCATTTAGAGGCGACGTACCAGCCTCAATAATTACACGGCGACTGAATAGAATAACTAAGGAGAACTTTCCCAGTGTTAAAGTTAATATGACATTTAGTACATAGAGAATCATGAGGTTGGATGCCAAAGATCAAATGGCAATTCTCTCCAAATCATTCATAGTCTACAAATTCTCATGTATGTGCGATAGCACATATATCGGACGTACGAAGAAACAATTGATAAGCAGAATCCAGCAACATTTGTCACAGAAATTGATTAACAAAGGCTTGGCGCCGTCAGGAAAATCAGCTATTTCCGATCATATATTGGCAACGGGGGCGCCCTGTCCATTCGACCAATTTCACAATTCTACATAAAGCAAAATCAGAAAAATTATTATTTATTTATGAAGCCCTTTACATAACACAACAAGCACCTGACCTTAATATTCAAAAGTTTCATCAACATGATATTCTTATCGACTGGCCAAGAATAACAAAATTCAACAACAATCAACTAGTATACAGTCAAGAACAAACAGGCCCTCGACTAGAATTAACAAACATACAATCGGATTGGCAACAAACTGGAGTGGAAATAACAGAGGCGCATATGATGACAGAAGTCTACAAACAATGTGAGCGTTTAACACTGCAATCCACACTGGCGCTGTTACCATGTGGAAATGACAACTTTGCGCAACAGGGTAAATCGATCAACTATACTGGGAAAAATAGCACTTGTATATGTAACAGTGAACAATGCGCACAAATGGTTAATTCTCAAACTATCAAAATAATAATGACAAGATCTCAGACATCACTTCGCAATACTGCGAGAATGACCTTTACATGCAAGCACACATACACACAAACACAAACGCATACACACTCACCAACTAGCCAAAACAAGAAACAGCAGTAAAAACGAGTCAGATTTGTTACCACTAGTATAATCAATTGAAAACCCAAAATGTATAAATATGTATGATTGTATAAGAGATGATTAGTATTCACGAAATAAATGGCCTTTATCCACTTTGTTATTAATTTTTTTCCTTCCTAATTATAAATATACCGTGTAAAATTAAAAGGGTATGGACATTATAAATATATATATATATATATATATATATATATATATATATATATATATATATATATCTTTCACTCTCTCATAGCTCAGCACATGCGTTTCCCGGTTCCTATTTGTTACTGAATGTTTTATGCATTGATTCCAAACAAATCCATCTTTTCTTTCAACAAACAATTATATAAATAAGCAATCAATAAATTTTTTAAATCGAATTTGCGAGCTTAATTAAAAACATTAGTACAATGTATTTGTCATTCAGATAACATATAAAAACTACCATTGACACTTCCTAACGCGTTTTGAACCTCTATAATCATCTTCAGACTACGATGTCCAACTAACAGCGAATCAGACCATAATTTTTATATACAAATAAGTATATATATATATATATATATATATATATATATATATATATATATATAAACAATTATAAACATAAACAGTAAATACAGCTGACCGTGTTTCTATTGAAAATGAGATAATGATTTTTAATTTTTTTATGGATATACTTGTTTGATAGTAAATTTTTTGATTCAGTACGATATTTATTTCGCATTTCACATTGAAGAAATATAAGAGAACACAATTATCGGTATAATGGGGCACAGTTTTTCTATAAGGTTATCTAATCGCAAGAAAAACAAATAAACAAATGTTTAGTATAACAAGAAATTATAAAATAAAACATTGCTTCACTTTAATGACATATTTATACCTGGTATTGAATTAATCGATTTCCATCCCGCAAATCTAAGTTGAAAACTGCATAAGTGCAGTGAAAGAAAATATTTTAAAATTATATTTTCATGCAACAAGCGTCTTAAAGTGTAACGTCGAAAAATAAATTAATTCAGTGGACAGGTTTCGTCTTTATTGGCAACTCATCAAATTCGGTCCGGAATATTGGCGTGGACTGGGTTCGAACATGGGCACAATTGCTTTGGAGTCTGTGAATCTTTCGAATGGGCCAAACCATCGTAAGATGTACACCGCTTTGTGTTATAATCTAACTAAGGTTTTTAGTTAGCCTTTTATTCTTGTAGGGAAAATCTCGCGTCTCTTTAGTTCTAATGATCTAATTAGCCGCATTAAATCTTAGTTGTGCTGACGGTGACAACTATTAATTAAATCAAGGTTTCGATTTTATAAAGACAACCTTCTATTATACATACATTTTTCAGTATAAACTAAGCATTGTATGATATAGAAAAAGGCAATTCATCAAAGACTGGATTTGGCCTTGGCCAGGAACACTTGAAATATTGTTGAAATTTTTGTGCGGACGGGTCTCGAATATATATATATATATATATATATATATATATATATATATATATATATATATAAGTATATGTATGTGTTTCTATTTGCGTCTGTGCATATTCGTCTATGTATATTAACGGGTTAAATTTGTATGCGCGACAATTCACGCAATCGAATGAAATATAAAATAAAGACTTTTTTTGTCACATATCTAAATAAGCTGGAAATTTGTAAAACGGACTTCGGAACTCACGCTCAGCCGTAAATTTCTAATTGTAAACATAATTTGTCGTAATATTTATAGCTATTAATTATCAACATGTTAGATTAAAAGATTTATTTTCATAAATATGAAATATGTGTATTCTCACGTTAGCTTTTTCCGCTGTTACCATATGGTCTAACTTTCGCTATTTCCTTCATGTTTGACACTCAAACAACTAGAGAATATTACCTTTAAACTAAATCTTATTAACTGACTACTTACTCTGAAGTATTTCACATCTAATTTCCTTGCGTTCTTGGGCAATTTAATTAAATATTTTTGAAATAATTATTTAAATCTGCTAGGATAATAAAAAAAATTGTTATAAGCGAATTATTGTATTAAAATATTTACCTCTTTCCTCTCGACTTTTTTGGAGAAGCATTGCATAAGTTGCATAAATTTCGCTCATAAATTCGACATTCGTGATACCGCGCTCCACTTCATCACAGGGAATTTCCATAATTTTACTGGTTCTCTGAATTATCTAATATTAAGAAGATATGTTTATAATTACAAATAAGTTCGCTTAACCTTCATGCGGTTATTGAATAATATTCTATTTTATATCTAAAGCAGCCAAATTGAATGTTTTTTTTATTTTCAAGAATTGACATAGAAGAATCATGGGTTACATTGAACACCATAAATAATATCAAATTATATTTATATTCCCCAATTTTAACACTGAATTATTAGATGGATGTCATTTATCTCTATTCTGAGTGCTAAAAAGATAAAGTAAATGGTAATTTAGCCCAAAGAATTCCTATTGAAATTCAGGACAAATTATGCCTAAGCAATGGAAAGTTCTACAAATCACCCACTAACTTTAGCATGTAGAATGAATCGTTTGGTTTTGCAATCATCAAATAAAATGCTGCCTATATGTCTTATATTATCTAAATATAAATGGAAAGTTAGGTAATTTGAAATCCAGAAACGTTAGGCAAAATATATAACAAACGTTTTCTTAGAAGTAGAAAAATCATACAAAGTATTGGTGATTACTCAAATCCACAAAGAAATTGCATCAAAATAAGGTTGAATACTATTAAAATAAATTTAAAAAAAATTTGTTGGAGCTTACATTACAATATCAATTATCGATACAACAAACGTAGTGTAAATGCGTAGTAATTGCATAATACAAATAAAATTTGTTGGATTGAGGTAAGCATACGGTGAATAACATATTATATACTATTATTTGTACTGACTAGGTGCTGATTGGTCCATTTCCTCCGAAGGATTTAACGTCGTTCATACTGACCACTGAAAATGAGGCACGATCTAACCTTCATTGACTGGCAACATTTCGGATTGACATTTCTCGCTCCATCCTCAGGCTTAAAATCAAACAGTCAAAATGCGCCGTCAATAACAGATTTAAACAAATGCGGTGGATCGAACTGATCTTTGCGAAACTGATAATGTGAAGCGACAACTCACGATCACTAATCGTGGAAGTCATCTTTGTGACGTCTACACTACGCAATCATTCAAAAAATCTCTGACAGTGAATTCATCATCGGGAATAAATAAGAAGTAGTCAGTCGCGTGCAATTCATAACCAAAGTACACCAACTGAGTAATGAAGAGAATTTTCAGATTTATGTAAACTTATTTTTATGCGCCTTCAAGCTAAACGCAACCGCGTAGTTTTCGTATTCATCACAAACGTATAAATGTATATCCATGATAGATTATAATAAACACAACTCTATGAAAAATAGGCTAGTTATATAGTTTTGAGGTTAAACCTACGATTTATATCTATTTTATCGATTGTTTATAATCAAATTTGAAAAAGATATTTAGACAGACCAGCAATCTGTCTGTATGTAATTTAATAAATAAGTTTATCGAGCATTTATTTGCTAAACGATAATGAAAATTTCGTTCCAAATGTAAACACTCTTTTTTTTGTACGAATTAATGCTACGATCCACTCACGTAAGATTAATATTTTAATCCATTTGATAAATATATATATATATATATATATATATATATATATATATAAAGTAAAATGTAACTTAAATAAATTAGTTATAGCGGTATTTAAATAAATGTTTGATATTCTTATGACCTAGATGCTCCTTTCTCTTGCGAACTTTGCTTTAATTTTGTAAATAATTGGTATATTAGCCAGGACAGCGAAATGCTGAAACCGAACAATTTGAAAGCTATTTTAGAGATATTAGTTTAAAATACTCGAATTGCGGACTTGCGCATTGCGGTAAATTGAAATTTGGTTAGAAGCTCTGATTGATTGAATAATGAATTATGGTCAGTGTCAAGGTTAACTCAAATCGCAAATTAATCAGCTTCATATGTGGACTCTCCGCCATTTGCGTTCACGGGTTGTTGCTTTGCACTATCAGGTTCGCAAAGATCCGATTGATTCCCATTTCTAAGTATGCATCAATTTTGTCTTCTTTTTGGTTGGGTGCCGATGCGTTCCTTTCTTTCGAAGGCTTCAACATCGTTCATATTAATTACGGCCAGTAAAAGAAGATTAGATCGCAACTTATTTCCAGTTGTATAGTATGAACGATGTAGAAGCCTTCGGAAGAATGGGACGAATCCGCACCCAACAAAAAGGAATACATAATCGATGCGTACTTGCAAATTGGGATCAATCGGATCTTTGCGAAACTAATAGTGCAAAGCTCCAATTAATCAGGTAGGTCCGTTATTTGACGAACGCTGTGCTACCCAGATACGGCACTTCTGTTATGCTCGCAAAGCATCTCTCTTTAGCAAAGTGAAATTGAAAAATCTTTCCAAATCTATGGTTCTGCATCTTTATTTGCTGTCTTTTGCAATGCTTATAATAAATAAACTTATAAACTTTAATTCAATCATGTGTGCATTAAAATCTAAACTGACCATTCGTGTTTCGATACATGGCGAATCAGCAGAATCTATTGGCACGCGATAAACGGTGAAAGGCCATTGACAGCTCACTGTTATCCAGTTGTGGTTAGGAATGTGTTGCATATGAATTCGTTTTCGATGATCTGGTTCAATCAGATGATGTAATAGGCATTTGCAAGCTTTAAAATTTTTAAATCACTGTAAAATATTAGTTAGGCTGTAAGTATGTGAATTTTTGTTTGCCAATAAAATGTTACCGGATTTATGCAATAAGAAAGGACATTTTTCACATACTAAAGTTGGTAGCAATTACAAAAATGTGCATAATAATGCTAGTTTACTTTTTCAAATTATAGTTCAAAATATGTTGTACTCACAGAAACTGAGATGAAGCATGAGTTTTATGTGTCTGTCAGTTTTGAGCCCATTTATGGTTAATTCTCGAAGGCGCGATTGCCAAGAAGTATCAAATATTGTCGTGCGAAACGGCAGTTTCCCAATGACAAGTGTGTACATTATTACACCACTAAAGAATAAAAATTGCATTTATCATTTCTGAATAAAAATTTTACTGGCAAAAAATTTAGTTAATAACATAAACCAGTATCTTTAGTCATATTTATAGTAAGTTTTTGACGAAGTCATAAGTTAAGACAAAGTTAAAAGAACGAGTATTGATGAACATTTTTTACTGTAAATAAACAGGATAATAAATTTTATTTTTTTATTACAAAATTTTTCCACAAAAAGTGGAAATTCATAATTGAAAAATCTTGTGGGCTTTTTTTAACGTTTAAAATAAATTACTTTAAAACAAACATTGATTGCGCATGTGCTACTAACAACACTTTAAATCAAGTTTGCGAGCTTCAAGTAAACACCAATCCCATTGTATTTAAACAGTCGTCGAACAAAATTTCAAAACTACCATCAGTACACGTGATTGACAGTAGTTCTGCTATGTTGTTCGACGACTGGTAAAACACAATGGGATTGGTGTATACATAAAGTTCGCAGACTTTATTTTAAGAAGATTCTAAATTACTACTAATGAATTGGATCTGAAATCGTGTAACAGTATCGGAAAAAAGATTGCGAATTATGCGGTTAGATTGCAGATTGCAGTTTATTTTGCTTGTCTACTAATTCGAAAATGGAATGTAATTATCAAAATCGTCGTGTTTATAAGAATTATAGTGCGTACAGTGATTACCTATTATTTACATATGTAGTTTAGTAGAAAAAAAGTTCTACATGTGCTGGAATAAACAGGTTAAAGCAAGACACACTGGTAATGGAGGCAACCACGAGGGCTAAGTATATATATATAAATTTATATATATACATATATATATATATATATATATATATATATATATGTGTGTGTGTGTGTGTGTAAGTAAATCTTTCTCACTGGTTTAGGATATTTCGCCGATTTTCAAGTATTTGTAAATTATTGTTGACTGTTTAATGTTACTTGCTATATTATCCTGTACATTGAATAAATGCTGATGTATATAATTTTGTATACAATAAATAAGCCCAAAAAAATTAAAACAGAATATATGGCAGACAATATATGTATCGTATACCGATTTGAATCAAGAATTATCTGTGCTAAACTTACGATAATGCGGCTCTAAATAATAGACTATAATCGTGGCCTTACAGAGAACGATGGATGCATATAATCATAATGCAAAAAATGAACTGGACAGTAAATAGAAATAAATGCTAAAATGGATATTAAAAATAATTTCTTTCTTTAAAGGAATCTATTACAAAGACATGGTCATTATTGGCACAGTAATGTGAGGGAAATCACGATATTGCTTAAGTCACTGGGCTAAACGAGCAAATTGGTACGAAGCAAATTAATTGAAATTGTATAATCAAGTGAGTGGATAATAATCGTCACCATAAAAGAAACACATTGGTAGTATTGTTAGTCACCTCTACTTTTATAACGCGTTGGTTAGGCTTAACTATTATGTTTCGCTTTAATCGCTCTATGGTAAGTATAACAAAATCTAGAAGGCACTTGTATGCAAACGAATTGTTGGTCATGATTCAAACATTTATTCATAAACCGTTGGATAGACACAAGCTAGTCTAATTGTTCAACATCTTTTAAACAGTAAATTAGACTGAAAACCGAATTCCAGAATATAGTAAAGCTTTCAAAATTTTACAAGTATTCACTTGACGTTTGACGGGAAATCTGTAAATTTTCGTCTTTATATAGCGTATTTTACAACGAAAATTTAATTTATTTAATTAGACAATTATTGTTCTGACGCGTTATTATAGCATATAATAAAATTATGTTTTACTTAGTTAGAACAAACATCTGCTTATAATTTAAACAAGTTTTCAGATCCTTGGTTTGTATAACAATGTCTGTATTATTCTTTTTCACATTTTATTTCGAAATGTTTAGAAACTGATTAACACATACGCCTGTTTGCTGAGAGTTCAGCTTACAATATATAAACTGTCAACAAAGAGAAGGTGACCTTTCGCTTAAACGACTTCGTCAAAATTAATGACTAAATAATTTTATACCAATTACAGGCGTTTTACTAGTCAGGCGTCCGTCATCAATGTGCGCATTGAACAATAAGTGTTAGTCAATCAATTAAATGTAAATTAACGTGCGTGCATGTTTAACTAAGTTAAAGGAATTTCACTGCATGAAAATTTCTCTGGGCAATTGTTAGTCTCATATGTTAGTGATGGGGGGGGGGTGTGTTTATGTTGGTGGTTGCTATAAAAGCTAACAAACTCATAATCGATGGGCCTTAACTAGTAATATCGGCAAAAGTAACATGAGCACCACATTTCAAATTATCTTAACGTACTTTGTGTCGTTCGTGGGCACATTTCATTTTGGAAATATTTCTCAAATGCTTAACGAGTAAATCTGCCTGTCGCAAGATAAAAATACCAAAAATATAGAGAAAATAAAGCAAAGGAGGCATTTTGCATAAACGGTTACAGTTTTCTAAATTGATAAAATGTCATTGGAAAGTCGTGCTTCCAGTTTTTGAGCATGTGTCTGTTACAAAATACATTATTTAAATATAGTTGTAAGAAACATGAACATCTACAATAGTGAATCTGAAGTCTCAAAATGATATATTATCTGTACATGTGCCAGATTCAAATCTATACGTTATGATTTTGTGGGTGGGTAGCTTCCGCTTTACCTAAAAAGTTAATATTACGCAATAATTTATAGAAAATTAGATACAAGTTCGCTCTCCGCAAAAACGAACATATAATTGTTATAAATGCAATATGTGACGAACTACTTGAACTAAGAGCCGCGCTTATGATTTTCTTTACTCTAGATAACTGTTTAGTCATTTTGCTCTGATGAAAAATTTCGAATGTGAAAAACCACTGTATTTGGAATTAACAGTAATTTGAATATTTTGTGGAACTGGCTGTAAAGGGGCCTGGTGCTAAATTAAGCTGTGTAAAATAAAAAAAATTTTTAACCATAGCTTTGTAAACAAATAAGACACTTACAACAAGGATAAATCAAGATCTAAAGTGGCGAAATGATAGTAAGTAATTGCATATATCAGTACAGAAATCCTAATCGATTCATTCCAAAATAGTATATGATGTTTGTTGCCATTTCTAATAGGAAATTGATACATGGTATAAGATATAAGAAGTCCAGATTAATTATTACACTTAGGTTATGTAATTACGATTCAGCGTAGAGATAAGCTAAGTCAATTATAGGTCAAAGCGTCATCAAATATTAAGTTGATTCTAACTTTATTCTAACTATGTGGGCGTAGGCAAATTATCTGCCTATTTGTTGTCCTTGTTTATTCCCGTAAACCAAAAGAAAAGTATATGTTAACCTTATTATTCAGAAAAATGAATCGAAATCTCAAAATTCGCTCTATATTCAGATTAGTTATTTGCAATCTTAAAATAAGTTATATAATAATAATTAATGATATATAACAACTTGCAAATTTATATAAGTTATTAAATATTTCAACTCTTCAGTTTACAGTTTGATCAAATACGATTCTAGTAAAAATATAATTAAGCATATCTAATTCAAAATTGGAGATTAATTATTTATAAAATAAAGGCTAAATATGACATATTTTAAGCTTTTAATATTGGCGTTGTAGGGCAAGGCATTTCGGATAAATGGTCCATATAATTTTGTCTACTTCCATTAATGTAAAAAATATTTTTAAGTTCAAATGTTCATAGATTTCCACTTGTTTATTTTAAATATTTCATTATCAAAGACAACTTCGTATAGTATATACTGTCACAACTTGAATCAAATGAGAAAGAACTGAAGCAAAAAATGGTAATGATTATTTTAATATTAAGACCCGCAATCGAAAATATATTTAATTGTAAGAAATTTGAAAATTGATAACCTTCCTAAATTTTCGCGAGATCTACATCGGCAATACCTTTGAATAAAGAAATATAGATCAACAACTCATAAAACAGAATCTACTAAAACATAAATTCATATTGGTATAAACAGCACACATGAACAAATAATTTTATCAGAATTCTAATCTCGAGGAGTTAGAATTGATAAGAAAATAGAATCATTAATAGAATTCATTCTACACGCTGGACACAATTTAAATAAGATTAAACGTGTCTAGTTGCCAAATTTATTTATGAATTCACACCATAGTTAATATTTTAATAAAATATTTATCAAATATGCAGAAAATGGATATTTTATATTCAAGTTCTTCGCAATTGTTGTATAATAATTCACAAATGGTCTAATTTTCAATTTGTTATTTTTTCATATTATTTTATGGAGAAGTTCTATCATATACGTAATTATTGGACGGTAATTTATAACTAATACTGCATTATCGCGGTGCCATTTTATATCAGCGTTATTAAGACGTACTCATCTAACTTATTTAGAGCTACGAAAATTTCTGACTAATTTGTTTAATATGGCAGCGAATATTTACCAGAACATCTCAATGGATTAATTTAAATTCACATTCTATACGCTTTTTTATTTAAAGAATTTGGTGACAACAGAAAATCAATAATTAAGCGTCATTCACCAGATGAAAAGCCAAACTGATTTCCACGTAAAATGACACTGGATATACGATTTAATACAAAGGCTTCTTGCTCATGAATAGTGTTTCAATTGGAGAAAAAGAAAAAGCCAAACCGAAATTCAAGTCTGAGTTTGCCCTAACGTCATCAATCATTGCGCTGTCCTATGTTAACTGTATCCGTTATTTTTAGCATAATCGTCAATATACGTATTAGACAAAACTTTTTATTGGCACTTAGCGTAATTGTGTCCCTCAATAATGTTAAAACAATAATAGGAAAGTTATAAACAACGTAACTCAGTGTACATTCTTCTTATTTAAGAAGAAACAAAATAAGGTTTCAATCGGACAACAATACAAGTTAACGTATGAAAAAATAGTTTATAACGTTTAAAATGATTCTTTAGCACGTTCTAACTAATCGAGGAACAGAACAATATAAAAATTTATCTCATAAAATCCAGGAAATTTAATTTTCATTGAATAAACATTTTGGTAAAACAAAAGTATAAAAAACGAAGCAAAATAATTTGAAGGCATAATAGAAAATATATGAACCAATAGCATGGTTTATAATCGAAAACCAAAATTGTAATTGATGGAATGTAATTAATTTTAAATTGTTATATAATTACTTTTTTATTTAAAGAAATGCTTGTATCAAAGTGAGCAGCAACAATCAGGTGAAAATTTAAAAAAAGAAGAAAATATTATAGATAAGGGATTTTAGCTGCAGACAGAAGTTAATTGTATTTAATTTTAAACATTTTTATAAATCGCATAATAAATAAGACCGGCTGATTTCGTATTTAGAACTCTTGAATTTATTTACCTAATTTTCATAGGCCTGGGCTTTAACAGGGGATCATTTTTCCAGTTTTGCATTATTCACAGTGCCACAAAGTCAACGGAAACGAAAATTAGTTGCGCGGGCGGTGATAACGATTACTTTCTAATGAAGGTTGCTATCTTGATATAAAAACACTTGACCCATTATATGCATGCATTTGTCAGTATAAACTAAGTATTGTATAGCGTAGCGAAGACCCTTCCTCCAGTATTCCTGTATCGACCTTATAGGGAAACCAACACGTACAGTCCATAATTTGCCGTGGACAGAACTCGAACCTGGGTACATCTGGTGCAGAATCTGCTGGTCTAACAACTGAGCCAGCCTGACGCACACTACACAAAATTTTCAATTGTATACTAACTAATGTTTCTTGTATAGACCTTCCTTTTGATGGAGTCTTTATGGCGTCCGTTTAGATCTGAGGTTCAAATTAACCATCCACAATTCGTTATTATAGAACAGACACCACGATACATATGCAACTGGTTTTGAAATATTTATATAATTTAAGAAATATTGGTTGCGCGGGCGCTCATAAACGTTACCTTTATTCAAGGTTTCGAAATTGACATACACACCAGATCCATTATTTACAAATATTTCATAATACAAACTAAGTAATGTATAGTGTTCAAAAGGCAATTTATCCAGTAGACCAATTTTGACCTTATTGGGAACTCATCACGTTCTGTCCAGAATGTGCCATAGGCAGGGCTCGAAGCTGGGCACTTCTGCTTTGGAATCTAGCGCTCTAACCACTGAACCACCCTGTCGCACTAAATTCTACACCATACAATACTTTGTTTATACTGACAAATATATGTACATAATGGGTCAGGTTTTTATATCAAGATCGCAATCTTAAATAAAATGACTTGATGAATTGCCAGTGGTGCGTATAGAATATTTAATTTATACTGTCACCATAATTTTAATGAAACTCTTGCCATTAAACACGCATATATATGTATATATATATATATATATATATAGCTATATATATATATATATATATATAATTCAATAGCACGAAAGCACGCATTGACTAATTGATGGTAAATTTATTTATGAATATTCTTTTAACGTTCTTGAAGTCATAGTTTTGTTTAAGCCAACCTACACAAAATATTAAATTACATTATGCGTATACATGCTTTTCCAAATGAATGCGTTCTAAATTGTTGAATTAGAATTATATATCCCCATGAGTCGATGGTTCCAGATTTGTATTGCCGAGCAATTAAATGTCAATTTATGCCACTTGCTCTATTTGGATTATATGAGCAGTAATTCCTGATTTGAAGAATGATGCTACTCCTCTCTGGATTAACTTTTGTGGCAGGTGATGTTGTATTCTATTGATTTGCTACTGCATGGTTCTTCCAATACATACCCTACCACGCATACGTTTAAAATTGTAAACAAAAATGGCACACTCTGAGAATTGAAGATGATGTTAACCATGACATTTGGAAAGTTAATTCTTGTGGTTCGGTTTATTCTTTTAGTCATTATGGTGGCTGTAAGGTCTTCTTGGAATGGTTGGTTCCAGTAGAAGATTATGTTGTTGTATTCTCTCACGCGAAACGTGCGAGGACTCATATCAACATCACTGATTTTTTATCCGGACACTTGTTGATTTGCAAAATCTCCAAATATTGTAATTCTACTTTGAACTTGTGCTTGGAGCATATATTTATAATTTGTCAAACTAAGTTTTTTACCAGGTTCCTTATCCAAGATTTTGGGACATTTATGTTGTAGTGAATGTATTGTTCCAGTGAATGTGAATTTCCGATGTATCGAATGTTTCAGGCTGCTTTCTTTCTCTGGGAACCTTTGAAATTCGCGATAAGGATGAATATTTTCTTTCACATCATTCAGTGCAGTTTTGCTATCTGAATCAGCTTTGTCAGCCTGTAATAAATGTTTTCTACGATTAAAATCTTTTGGAATCAAGAAAAGTTGATCATCGGCATACCATCGATATGGTAAACATTGTTCAATTATATTATCTAGGTAAATATTTTTCTAAATGACAAATAGAAAAATCCGCTACAATTTGAGCTACACAGCACCACTGAATTGACATTGAATGTTTACTAAGCAGGCCACTATAAGTTCAATAATGAGCTTTCGTCTAAATATTAATCTTGCATGAAGTGGCCGAGAATTATCATTGTCGTTTTTAGTGGAATATTTGTCAACATCACCTTCACTTCTATTGAGA
This sequence comes from Eudiplozoon nipponicum, assembly GCA_029291075.1. NCBI lineage: Eukaryota > Metazoa > Platyhelminthes > Monogenea > Mazocraeidea > Diplozoidae > Eudiplozoon > Eudiplozoon nipponicum. The sequence goes on from JAQBSW010000082.1 coordinate 101,731, forward strand.
CAATTGTTGCTTTGGCGATGTTCATGTGATTTTAAATTTTCTGTTAATTCAAAGGAATATTTAAAAATGTATGCCCTAGTATATTTTCAAATTGGCTGCATGTTGGCGTTATAGTGTTTTTATCTTACACATAAATAGAAGTTTTGGTGGAATTACGAGACTTCTATAAGCCTTATGTACATTTATCTTGCCCTTCAGCCTTATGGGACTTGGGTTTCGTCTTATTAATTTCTTCCAGGGGCTTCGATATTTCTCTATTATCTGTAAAAGAATTTCCAACGTGTTTTTGCATTATTCAAGGGATACAATTGCGTTTTGTTACCATGTTTGTTGAATCATAGTTTTAAACGATAATTGTTTGCGCGGGCAGTGATAACAATTATTATAATCAAGGTGGCGGTCTTGATATAAGCACCTGATCCATTAAATGCTTAAACTTTATAATTTATATATACTTTATACTGGCATATGTAAGTAATTAATGGGTCAGGTGCTTAGATCAAGACTGCAACCTAGATTATAAAAATCTTATTTTTGTTTGATGTATCGTATAAACTTTGACGTATCAACTATATTTTTTCTCGTAGTTGTGTTATGAGCATTGATTGTCAGATAAGCAAGTCTTTAAATGTGTACTTCTATTCATTATACCTGAAGGAAAATGAAAGGAACATGCTTAATTTTTTCGACATTCAACCGTTCCGCGAGAACTGTGGCAGTCTGAAAAGTTCGAAGCTTAGAAAATTTGCATTAATTAGACAATACATTCATTACAACATCAGTGTCAGAAAATCTTACAAAAGCAAACCTGTAAATAACTTAGCCTGTTTAATCATAAAATTATGCTCCAAGCAGAAGATCGAGGAATAATCTGAATATTTGAGGAATATCTTTCAAATCAATAATTATCCTGAAAAAATCTTAATTTTGAAGTGGGACCTCGCCCATTTCCCTTAACAAAAAACAAATAACAGAAATTAATTCCTGAACCTACCATTCTACGTAGAACTTCCGGCGTTTATAATGACAAAGGAATAAACCAAATCACAAGAATAGACTTTTCAAATGTTATAGTTAACATTACACTTAATAAACAGAGAGTGGTGTTTCTGTACATTTAACACCAACTGCCTTCTCTCACCAGATCTCCTATTGTTTACAATTTTAAACGGATGTGTGATACTATATATATGGAAAGAAGCAAGAAGCAGCTAATTAATAGAATCCATCAACGCCTACTAAAATAGTTAATCTATATATAATCAAAACAGGACACAAAGTGGAAACAGCAGATTTCGCAACTTCTCAAAAAGCCAGATCAAAAAATTCTTAAACCTTTAGAAAGAACAGTTTCTCAAATAGCAAAACCCATGCTAAATGCTCAAACGTTATACCTGCACAATATAGAAATTCACTGGCCGCGAATAGGGGGAAGAAGCATGTCATTCAGCAAGAAACCTCTTTATATACAAAGGTCACAGAATGTAACATAAGCAAGGATAAAGGCAAACGAAACGTGAAATGGATAAGAGAGCAGGCAAGAAACAGATGTATCGCCAAGACTGCAGTCTTGTCAAGAAACAGAATTTGTACAATCCTAATAAAACCCACGTACACAAACACTAAAGTATCAAAAGAAAGACGAAGAATGAAAATCTGCGTTGTACACTGTTCTCACATAAGCAACTAGCTGACACTACACGAATGTCCATATATCGTATAAAACAAGTGATACGACTGTCTTTAACGGCTCGACAATAAAAATTTCATGATATCGATATATATATATATATATATATATATATATATATATATATATATATAATAAAAACTTCACAAACTTTAATGCATTCATTTGGCAAACAATGTATTCTCAACATCGAATTTAAATTTTTGTACGTAAGCTTTTACGAAATAAAGTTGTCAAGACCTTATCGAGAATTTTCACAAATAAACTAACCTTCGTCATTTCAAAGTTTTTTATCCCACTGAATAAGTAATGATGTGCTACTGTGAGACACTGTGAGCATAGATTCAAATATATATATATATATATATATATATATATATATATATATATATATATATATATATCTGATTTATTAATAAATTAATTCTTGCGTAGATATTTGGACACCAAATATTTTGGTAAATTTACACTTTAAAAATATATCACGTGTTAAAATCTTGTTTTTTTAATAATTAATGATTTTGATATAGTTTAATTATTAATTACTATAACATTAATTACTTGATTAAATGAAACGCGCGTTTTGCTGAAAAAAATATATTAAAAACTTTGTGATTAGGACCGAACTGTGAGAAGTATACGATATCAGAAAGAAGTTTGTTTATCCTGTTTAAATACAAGCAACCAATTTACGCATTATTTAGAATTGAGCTATGAACACGCACTGGTCGTACCTATAGACAGGTAGATTACTTTTGTTTGCACATTACGTGAGAACTTACAAGCATATCATTAGTTCAATTAATATGAAAGCATGATCACTTATCCTGCTTTTTTTAAAAATGAGACGCCTTTAGTTCATCTTCAGAGAATTGTTCATGCCAAAATATATTTTTGTTATTTTTTTATTATTTATTGTAAAAATCAATTCAACGAGAAACAGAAGTTGTTTTTATTTCATTTCTTTTAGTTGTATTATTATGATTAAAAATAAAAATTAAATTTGATACATGATAACGTTTTAAAATATATTTTGTAAGTTCAAATTTTTTAATTATGGGAAAGCTATTGTAAAATGCAACGGACATTTGTTTAAGAAGATTTAATTATTTTCATAAATTACAATATTGTTAATTATTGATTAGTATTAATTTGTAATAAATTTAGCTTGCTTGTGAAAATAAGCGAAATCAACGGAAATAAAGACAAGGTTTTATCCAAAAACACCATCATTTATATAAACTATTAACAGTTGTATGTTAAAGAGTAAAAGTATGAATGTCTTATTAATTTTTACACATTTTTCAGCTAATGAAATAAAAATCATTACAAGAGTTATGGAATAATGTGTAAGTTTCATAATGGATAAGAAATAAAACCAAGGAATACAGTAAAATAATATTTTATGTCCGTGGCATACAAGCGTTGGTTTTCTCATATTTCAATAGTAATTTATAACGTTGTCTTCCGTTCTCAAGCATACATATTTAAATTTTTCTTTGTAAAAACTACACGATTTATGTCAGATAGAGAAAATAAAATCGGACGATAAACAACTATATCTAAAAATATAAATTTAGAGTTTATAAATCTATATGGTGGAAAAAGCATATTTAATTTGCAATGACACAATTGCATTATGAATGTTCAGTCTAACGAATTAATATCAGATTATGTGGGATTGAAATTTTTCTAGTAATTGTTTTAAGAAATTTCGTCAAATATAGTTAGGTCAGCGGAAAACTTTTCTTTTATTACTTTTTTATTACTAGAGGGATTAAAATACATAAATAGTAAATTTTATCTCTGTCGTAGTGCAATGTGAATTAATAAATTATTAATGAATTTTTTATATTAACTCTTCTTTTTCTCTTATCTGGAACATTCAATCATTGATCCTAAGACTTTAGTGGAAATGCGTGTATAAACTCTCAGCAGTAAAATAAAATTAATGTTAAACTTAGACGAATGCTTGCAATGATATTTACAAAGTTATGCTTGAATCTCCTTAAGAGGGTACAAATTGGTACTTAAGCGAATTAATTGCGAGAACTTTAAATGATTTATTATAAAAAAGCAATAAAAAGAAAACATTAAATTATACGTTTGATATGGAATTTTAAAAAATTTATCTGCATATTTCGTTGAAGATAAGCAATATAAAAATAAAAAAAAGTTTCTAAGGCAGGAATAAATTGCATTTCAAACCAATTCATATGTGTAACGGCAAAACGGTTAAAAATATTAACGTGAAATTATATAAGATTGCAGCAAACCTTTTAAAGTTAAAATAATGTTAATGAAAGCCTAAATAATTGACACGTACGTGAAAGCTAAGCTCGAAGATTTCACAAAAATGCAGTAAAACGTCTTAAATTTCAATATTTGTAATTTCGCATATGTCGTTACATGTATAATAATCATATGTTAGCAAATTATATTAAATTTATGCAGTTAATTTTAAATGGTCTCTAAGGCCTCCAATTAACTACATTTTTTATCATCTTTTTCATATACTGAATAATAGTGGATTGCATATTTTAACTTTAAAAATGCTTCTTCTCAAAATTCTATAAATTATCATTGACAGAAATATCAACTTCTACAAATTCTAACAAACCAAATTAATGTATTCATCGTATCGTTCTAATTTGAATAGATCAAGTTAAATTTTATCAAATGCAAGCAATATATTTGAGCTATTAAATTTTTAATTTCGAAATGAACATTTGCATCAATTCCAAAAAGAAAAAGAAATAATGTTTCAAAATTTGACGAATGTGAAATAAAAACTAGTTATCAATTTTGGCAGAAAAGGCATATTCGGGATTCAGCCAGTATTGGGGGTGTTGCACTTAATTGACTGAAATTTTCAATATTATAAATACTTTCTTCGTTTAAACGTTCTGTTTGTGTTCCTTTTGTAAAAAATATAAATCATTCCATACATATACAATTGAAAAGCATATGTGAGAGACAATTTACTTGAACATGGTTAAATTTATTTTGTCTTCGTACATGATAATGCTTATATGCATTTTAATAAAGTCCGCTTTCAAAAAATGATTTAATTCATATCGATTTCAGTAGGGTCATATTGTGTACATTCAATGTTTTTCGTAAAGCCGAACAATAAATTTTCCTTTTTATAATTTGCTTATAAAGAAATTTTAGAAAATAATAAGTTATCCAATAAGGCGTTCCTCTTTTAGTACAGCTTGCATTTTAAGACAATACAATTTAACAATAATTGATTGCGCGGGTGGTGGTAAAAATTCTTTAAATCAAGTTTGCGAGTTTTAAGTAAACACCGAGCCGATTGTATTTAACCAGTCGTCGAACAACATAACAACACTACCGCCAGCCGCAAGGCACTGACGCGTTTCGGCCTTCCATGATCATCATCAGAGTCCGACGGCAAACTGATTATCGAGGATCAAACCGCATTGAATATATATGAAAATCTAAATTAGATATGCGGCTCTCACCTCTAGCAGTCTCGCATGCATTGAACTTGACTGGAAATTTCGTCTGCACAATTTCTATGCAGTCACGAACATCAGCTGTTTGCAGCTATCACTACATATACATAAATAGGCAATACAATTTAACAATAATTGATTGCTCAGGTGGTGGTATCAATTCTTTAAATCAAGTTTCCGAGCTTGAAGTAAACACCGACCCCATTGTATTTAACCAGTCGTCGAACAACATAATTAATCTACTAACTGCCAGCCGCAAGTTCAAATAATTGGAGTGTAAACAGCAAAGCAAACTGTAATAGACCATGGATTTGGCTAAGATTTCCAGTCGGATCTACCAATTTTTACACTGATTATATGCAGCTCTTCATTTTTCTCTTAATTTCCAAATAAATTAAGCGTAGTATAATACTAATTGCTAGCGATTCATTTGGCATGTTTTCTTATTGCTTTATCCAAGTTGAATATTGAAACAAATATATTTAGTCTAAGAAATTCAATTCGCCTCTAAGCAATGTTCAATTTCTGACATATTCAAAACCATCAGTATGTTTCGAATGCAACTTTGGTTTCTATGCAAGTAAGAAACATTTTCTTGTGTGGGTGGGTAGAAGGATTTTATTAACACGACTTAGAAATAAAAATGTTTCAATGATATATGCGAATTGTGGATAATTTTCGTGAATTCTCTACGTGTACATCAAATGCTAAAACACATTTTCACCGTCGAATGTTTTAACGTTTTACATTATGCAACAACGACGAGGTAAGCCAAATGAAATTTTTATCCTTTAAAATTGCAATACGCTAATGCACTTTCTTGTTTTTAAAAAAATATCGTCATATATCCTAGGAAATAAAATCAGTTTAACATAAAAACAAACAATATGAGAAAGAAATATATATCAAATCCAAATAGGAAGATTTTTAACATCTAACCTTCAATATTTTTTTATTTTCTGCAAATCTCGTAAAAAATGGTGTGTTAAATTCTCAGTATCAGTAAAATGCACTGGATGATATTTGAACCAAGTATAAACTAAATTTTGTTGCCTGTTCTTTATAGTTAAGGCAAAAATTATATTATTTAAACATGTTACTGGTGATGATCAAAGGAATGTATTTCCTATTTCAAACAATAAAGCAAAAATTGACAAAAATATTATTTTTGTAATTGGGCCTGCTGCTTTTAATTCGCAACAATTCATTGCGAATGTGAAATCAATTAAAAATGTAATAACAGGAATCTATGTTTTGCACCCAATTTAGATTTTGATTTAAATTTGGACAATAAAAAATATATATCTGCACCTGGAAATATAGATTTAAATAGAGAAACGGCATTATTATTGATTAAATATTTGAAAACAACGTATTTATTTGCAATATTTCAATAATAATTTACAGCGTGCATTCTTTATTTTGGTAAATTAATTATCCTACAGCAGCATAATAATTGCAGCAGCACTTATAATTGATTAAAAAAATTACTCCATGTAATGCTTCATTTTTGACGGACATATCTATCTTTAAAACAAACGCAGTTTTCTTTCGAAATGTTTATTTCATAAAACCTGGGCAATTGAAAGTTTTCTTGGATATAAAATATATGCCAAAAATAATATTTTTCTGTGCATCTCAATGTATCAAGCCTAGCATATTTCATGAATTTTAAATAACAATACATTACTTTATTTATCAAATAATATCAATTTCAATATATAATCTATTGTTCTTTTTAGCAGATAAGACAAATTATATGAATAAAAGGGCGGAGAGCGTAGCACAATTCTGAAATATGCAATAATGTGCAGACATATAATCCTTAAAAATTTGAATCCCATAATAAAACATCTGTGTAATCGATTTCATTGAATTTAAATTTATTATTCCATTATATATTTAACAATAAGGAACGTTTATCTAAACAGCGTCACAAAAAATTATTTTAATCATAAATTGAGGTAGTTTTAGAATTTTTTAATTTAAAACAGGATTGGCTTGGTAAATCAAATTACTTTAGGAAACAAGTAGAATTTGTCAATTTCAAATATGTATGACATTTTCTAAATATAATGATAGGCATTAATTTTTCTTTGGTAAACGGAAGTTTACAGGAGAAAGCACTTGATAAATGAATACTGGCTAACCATGTACAATTACACGTAACGTACATTTTTAATGTAACTTTATGCTTAACCTATTTCATTTGAAGCATATCTGATGTGCATCCTTAAAAATTTACTCTGTAATTTTTAAAACAATCTGTGATACAATGAACCATACGGAGAACCATCATAAAAACAGATGAAATAACTGAGGATATACTTGTATTAAGATAACGCGTGCAATTTATGCCAGAGATATTAGCATAATTTGGTATTGGGAAAAATTTCGCATTATTTACAATTTTATTCATAACGAAAATTTATATATGTATGGAAATAGCCATTCGTATTTATGAGGTATAATCCTATTTTTGAATAGCATCAAACAAACATATTTAAAGTACGTGCGTTTTAATTTCTTGCATTACATGAAAATTCAGTGTATTTTGCACTTTTATTCCAATTCTTTTTAAACTAGCCTTACGGATTGACATATCGATTTGTTTAATTGTTCAAGAAATTATACCATTTAAAGCACTAATCACAAACATCTACATACATAAACAAACGCAGTCTTACCTATACACGCACAATGTCAAACAATATTAGTCAAATATATTACAATATATATTATTTTGAAACAAAAAACTCAATAACCATTGATATAAAGAGCAATTTTGAAACTTTGTCAAAATAAATTAGACAATTGAAAAACTAAAAAAATCTTTTATAATAATAATTTCAACAACAAAACACAATGAACATCAACCAGAATATTTATAATAAAAATAACATCAACCATAACTAATATTTGTATTCTTTTTATTATTTAATTATAATTATTGTTACTTTTTTTACATCAGAGTCAAAAGCAACAACAATAATAATTGTTATAATAAAAATAAAATAGTAATCAAAAGAAATTTTAAAATAAACGGTAGTAAAAACATCCAAGCAAGGGCAATAATTCTATTACTGCTATAAATGATAGAATATTTGAAAATTATTATTTTTAAAATAGTAATAATATTAATACAAGTAATAATAGAAGTAATAATTGTAGAAGTAACTATTACACCACAAATGATTACCAGATTTGGGTAACAATACTGGCTGTAATTGCAATAGAAGAAGCAGTGGTAAGGGTAGTAAAAGAAGAAGTGAAGTATGAGTAAGCAGAATAAGAAGTAACAGAACAATTGTTACATATTAAAACTAAACCAAACACAATAATAATAAGGATAATAATGCGAATAATATCAAAATGAATTCATAATAATAATACACATAATATTAATAATACTAATATATTACTTATTAATAATAATAATAATAATAATAATAATAAAGTAGTAGTAATAAAAATAATAATATTTATAATTATAATAATATATATATAATAATATATATATTATATAATAATAATATAAATGACGATATTAATAATCATTCAATTTTAAAAGCCTCTGCTTATTTAATTGTTGCCTTATTATTAACATTATTATTATTATTATTATTATTATTATTATTATTATTATTATTATTTTTATTAATGGTAGTAGTATTCGTAATATTATTATTTTAAAAACTTGATCCTAATAATAATTATATTAATAATCATAACAAGTATAATGAGGAAGATTATTATTATTAGTTGCAAATATACAAGTGTAGTTTTAAATAATAGTATTTATAATTACCTGATCTGCGTTTTGACTAACACAGCTTTCATTGTTCCAGTAATTTTCTTTTTTCATAATATTTCGATCCACATTACCGTAGATCTTCATCAGATGCATTTCACGAAACAAATGAAGCAAGTGAGGCAAGTGTCAAATATTTCCTTTTTAAGTATTTGTATAAAACATGATGTTATTCCTAAATGCTTTCGTTTTAAATTAAATTTTAAGTTAAATGCTTATGGCATGTCTCTTAAGCATGACCTTTGTATAAATATTATAAAAACTTTGATTCGTGATTTAGTTAAACGTAAGATTATACTTATTCAGAAAAAAACTAAACTAAGATCGATGTTAACTTCTCTTTTGCACGCAGATGATTTTAAATGCATTGAGGATTTCAGTGATAAAGCCCGTAATAGAGAAATTAAAAAAGTAAGAATTAGACATGATAAAAAATTAGCTGACTTGGGAATTTATAGACCCCAAGAAAGTGATAATTTAACAGGGACTAATAGAATAGTAAATCTATCAACATTAAATCTTAAGAAGGATCAAGTTGAACTACTTAACCGTGATTTAAAATGGCTATTCCTAATGAAAGATCGGTTAGAAACGAATTAATTACTGAAGCTGTCAAAACGGCAAAGCTTCTATCGGATAATGATAGAGTGAATTTTGAATTAGACGTTGCCTCAATGGTTTTAACACACAAAGAGGATAAGGTTAAGCCTAATTATGAAATTAAACGTCTCAGAAAGGATTAAGTATCAAATAAGTTATATGTCTTAAGGCGGATAAAGAAGACACTTGCTTCATTTGTTTCGTGAAATGCATCTGATGATAATCTACGGTAATGTGGATCGAAATATTATGAAACAAGAAAATTACTGGAACAATGAAAGCTGTGTTAGTCAAAACGCAGATCAGGTAATTTCAATTAATTCACTATCGCAACAACGCCATTCCTTCAAGTATTTATAATTGTTGGAAAAATATAACTATATTATTAATAAAATTGACAATGTCTCTGGTCACCAGTGTCATACTTACATTTGTAATACTAATAATGCTACTACCACTGTATATAATAATATGTCAACCTTAATATTATTGGCTATCAGTCTGAGTTATAATATGACTAATGTTAGTACTAATAATCATATTTTTAATAGTAATATCAATAATAATAAATAAAGTATAATTGTGTTTGAATAACAATTCGATTAATATTTCTAATTCCAATACTATGACTACTACTACTACCAATAATAATAATAATAATGATTATTATTATTATTATTACAATTATAAACTTTATAAAATTAATGGTATATATAACATTTGATTAGAAAATTAATAATGCTTTCAATGCTAATGTTGCTCATGATAAAAGTAAAAATAAAAATAATTTCAATTAATTTTTACATATCTGTACATAAATTAAAATATATAAAAAATATTTTTTATGTACTTTTCAATAGTTTTGATTGTTAACTACACCCATAAACGAATCCTTTGTGCAAACAAATTTCTAAACATTTATTAAACAGAGATAGCGCTTACAAGATACGAAGCCGGATACCAGCCTTCATAATTTTCATATTCTACAATTATTGGAAATATAAGCTTTAATTTCCGGCTTAATTATAACTAAGAAACACGGATATTACGAAAGGAAAGTTAACTACTTTTAAGGGAAATGCGTTTGAGAAGATTTTAGATGCTTTTAACCAGTATCCACATAAAATATTACAATCGTTTCATTGAGGGCTATCGCACAAATATCAAGACTAAGAGGAGAGCAATATTTCTATTTTTGAGCCGAACCGCTTGTCATCAAGTTCCAGAATTTTAATGCGAAAAAATGTTGCGTAATTTACCACCAAATAAAATTTGGCATTTAAACTTACCTAATTTTCGCATCAAGTAGTATATCTGATTTAAATTTAATATTTTATGCAAATTAATATATATTGTTCTTCTGCGATTTACTTGTGAAACAAACGCTTGGTCATAAAGACAAATTTTGCGAGTAGTAAGGATACAATGTCAAAAAATTAAGGAATAACGTTATATTTGTCAGTATTCCGAAAACTGTTCCAAAACTCCTTGTTTTAAAAAGAAACATAAACGAGTATATTTGTAGGTTCATTTTCTACATTCGAGGCAGAATCATGGACTACATTAAGAAAAAACGAAAAGTCAGTGCGCTGTTCAATATTTTCAAGTTTATGCATTTGCTCACATATAAGCTCTACAACATTCATCCATACAATAAATTGTAAATCTAATTAATTTCTTGTTTTCAGACGAAATACAGAATATTTATGCCGGGAAAGCTGAGCTGTACATAATTTAGGCTTTGTTAAAATTTTAATATTATTTAAAGTAACCATTTTTTTTCGTTAACTGGCGAACAAATGGAAACAAGATAACCACCATCCGCGCAATCAATTATTATTAAATTGTATTGCCTATATATGAATATGTGGCGAAAGATGCAAACAGTTAATGTTCGTGACTGTATAGAAATTGTGCAGCCGACATTTCCAGTCAAGTTCAACGTATGCGAGACTGCTAGAGGTGAGAGCCGCATATCTAAATTTGATTTCCATATATATTCAATGCGGTTTGATCCTCGACAGTCAGTTTGCCGTCGTACTCTGATGATGATCATGGAAGGTCGAAACGCGTCAGTGCGTTGCAGCTGGAGGTAGTTTTGTTATGTTGTTCGATGACTGGTTAAATACAATGGGATTGGTGTTTACTTCAAGCACGCAAACTTGATTTAAAGAATTGCAACCACCACCCGCGCAATCAATTATTGGTTAAATTGTATTGCCTATATATGTATATGTGGCGAAAGCTGAAAACAGTTAATGTTCGTGACTGCATAGAAATTGTGCAGCCGACATTTCCAGTCAAGTTCAATGTATGCAAGACTGCTAGAGGTGAGAGCCGCATATCTAAATTTGAATTCCATATATATTCAATGCGGTTTGATCCTCGATAGTCAGTTTGCAGTCGTACTCTGATGATGATCATGGAAGGTCGAAACGCGTCAGTGCGTTGCAGCTGGCGGTAGTTTTGTTATGTTGTTCGATGACTGGTTAAATACAATAAGATTGGTGTTTACTTCAAGCACGCAAACTTGATTTAAAGAATTGTTACCACCACCCGCGCAATCAATTATTGTTTAAATTGTATTGCCTATATATGCATATGTGGCGAAAGCTGCAAACAGTTAATGTTCGTGACTGCATAGAAATTGTGCTGCCGACATTTCCAGTCAAGTTCAATGTATGCGAGACTGCTAGAGGTTAGAGCCGCATATCTAAATTTGATTTCCATATATATTCAACGCGGTTTGAACCTCGATAGTCAGTTTGCCGTCTTACTCTGATGATGATCATGGAAAGTCGAAATACGTCAGTGCGTTGCGGCTGGCGGTAGTTTTGTTATGTTGTTCGAAGACTGGTTAAATACAATGGGGTTGGTGTTTACTTCAAGCACGCAAATGCGCATCTCGCTAAATTAAATATTTTGAAGAAAATATCTTATAGTGATTTGAATATGAAGTCATATTGCAGCATTCTTGTTAGGAGTGTTGATTTCTATTGCAATGGGCTACACCAAGATAGGTTTTTTTTTAAATGCTTTATAAATTTTATCATTCTACTGTATCAAATGATTTATTCACACCTTGAAATACAAAATCATATATCATTTAAAAAGATCGTCTTCAATATGTTAAATAAGAAATTAATCCTTGCATTTTATTATTTTATTAATTATGAAGAATATATATTTCAGAGCCAGTGAGACACACTGCGTATACAAATATATTCTCTCCCAAAATTTTATACTATACTGACGGTAAATATAGTCATGTTAATTTCTTGTTTTACAAAGAAAAAATAGATATGCCAGGAAAAATTCCTATTAGGAATTTTTTATTATACGAGAACCAAATTTGTTTTAGATATTGATCCCTTGAATCGTAAAACATATCCGTCCAAATTCAAAAAATAATTTGGTCAATTAAAATGTATTTAAGCATTTTAAAAATTTATGGCCTGCGTTTATTAAGAAACATTTATACTATATATACGGCCTCGACGATACAAGACTACAGGGTGAATAACTACCAAAAGTTCTAAATTTGGTAGTTTTATGCAAAAACATCATTTGAATTAGCATTGATTTAAAAATTTTAATGTAATTTTATAATACGAACCTAACCGTATAAATAGTTTTGAGCGCTATTTCACTCAAACACCATGCACCCACAAAGCACATGCATAAAACAGTTTTTGGTAATTATCACTTTCTCAATTTGATTTACTTTTTAAAACGAAGAATTGTAAAATGCACAGACGTAAAGAATAGCAATAGCAGGGAAATCGGAAATATGTTCGGGTTTTTTAATGAAGATTTGCTATAATAATATGTTTAGACATGAATATGTATATTTAAACGGAAAATGCCAGTAATTCATTATACGCGTTAAATTCTCTCATACAACATATTTAAAATTTTAAAATATAATCCTCGGAATGTGTTAGACTCATAGTGATTTTCCATTTATCCATAATATTTACCCTCGTTGTATGATCGTTTCAAATGCATGTAGTAATATTGAATATTATAACACCTAAACATCACATTTAAACGAAATCGTTCTTAAAAAAACTCGTAGGCTTTTTATTCGCAGAATTCCATCAAAGGTTAAGTGAAAGACAAATTAATAAGTGTCTTGACTATTCTCTATTTAAACCGCACAGTTGTTCATTTAGAATAGAAATAGTAAGAGAAGATGAAATTTCAATAAAAATTAACGCATTAGGGAAAAGAACCATAGCTGTGTTGGAGTTTTATTCAAAGACCACCTGTCGACAATGATCAGAATCATACCTATCTAAAACAGTAGTTTTGTTTAAATGTTTTATTGACTTGAAATGCTTTTTAAATTATTTGTTCTTCTAAACCTTAATAATATGCTGTTTTAAGCCCATTTTGCAACAATTGTTACATCATTCCAATCAGTGAATAGACGTTTAATAATTAGTATAGCCAGACTTTTCGCCGTTAATCCGAGGTGGCGCACACCCGAAACGCAAACCAAATTGCATATAACATTGCTATTCGATTGTATAATGACCTGATTTTCGTGAGTAAATTTTTGGCAGCGTGTGCCAATATTCAAAACGCTAGGTAGCCATCATTATAAAAATTGACCTGCATCGTCACCTATTCCATCTCTGGTGAACAGCTGGATTTGTCAACGTAAAAAGATGAGCACGTGAATCTGTGGGCAAAACGCAGTTGAAAAGCTGTTTCGAAGACTTACAGCATAATTCGTTTTCAGCATGGCTCAATTAGTTGCAATAAATTCGAAAATGTTATTAAATTAATTTTTAAAATTTAAACTTTTTATTCCATTTTAGATGGGATTTAGCTTTTATATCTAGTCTTAATAGTTACAAATTCGTTCGTCACGAACAGCATTTAATTTCGGCCAATATTTTACGTATCAGCAGAAGCCCGGGATTGAGTTGATAACAAATTATATTTATAAATAGATGATCGTAATTAATGAGGGAAATACGAATCGTACGATCTTAAGGACCTTTGTGTATTAAAACAATATTCGAGACCATTTACGTTATATTCAAAACAACTGGTAACCAATAAAAAATCCAATAGATGCAGTAATTCGTTCCCAAAGACTCCAATTCATTTACAAATTCCAAAATATTTAGGTATTTGAAACGACGAATAAAATAGTATTATACTTTTAACAGAAAATTGCTATCATTAATATTACTATATGGTAATTAGTGTCGGTCTATATCAGTGTATGAGGTTCTTCCTTAAATGGTAAATGTTCAGAATTGCTTAATTGTTCTAACTAATTTAAATTTAATCCATCTCAACATTTTACACCTGATACAATTTATGGCGTCTTATTTCAGGAAGTATTTTTCGATGATTTGAGATTAGAACGTTAATTAATTTACCCTAGACCATCAAAGATTTTGCCTCAATAAACCAAAGTCTAAGAAATTACACGCTCAATATATTGATTCCTCGGCTAGTTATATGGCATATTCTAACTCTAAGTTCCTTTAACCTACAAGCCCTTAATTTTTACACCTGTACTGGAGTTAAAGCTCTCGCAGTTGTCTATGCACTTCATCAAAATATAATTTCAAAAATGCTTTCCAGTATTTTTTAATACAGAAATCAAATAAATATTAAGCTACAATCATTAAACACGATTTTATATATATAAGATTAAACGTTACAATGCATTCTTTAACTGGCACTATCGTTTTGTATATAAATTATATATTTTAGTAAAAAGATAATATTATAATTCATATACTGTCATTGATTTAGCAATAAAATCAATTCTCTGCTTAGCTGAACTACTCCATTATAAGTTTCAAACTATGTGATTAAACATACAATGATTTGCACGACAAAGAATTGACTAGATAAAAGAAACAAAACAACTTGAGTTCAACCTGTGTTAGTCAAAACACAGATCAGGTAATTGACTAGACTACTGGTACTTGTTGTAGGAGACAAGGTTTTTACATCCGCTGCCTTCAATGTTACTCCAAAAATTTCGACTTTCTGTCTCAGACGTGTTTCTAAGTTCCAGTTAATCTCAATAAGTAATTTTCCAATTAATATGTCAAGTGGTAAAGTTCGTTCAAACGGCTTTTTTGTTCCTATTAGTCGATCTCTTACTTATGAATGACTATTTACAAGATATTCGTGGGTCATAAAAGTAAAATTACATTGAATCAATAACACATACTGACGATTTACTAATTAAGCGTACGCCACGCCTGATTTTGTTATTGTTTAGTATTGCTAATTTATAACTATCTTATAACTAACTGCACAGGTGCGTTCATATAAGTGAAACCAAACTGGTTACTGGTAATTAGTCTGAATATATATCAGACTTATTATTTAACACGTAAACTGCTAAGTAAAGTATTTATGACAAAAACATTCCAGTTAAGGAATTGTGAGGATAATGTGAATTGTACAGTCGCAAATTACTTTTTCTGTAAATCCTCAAGAGTTGTTAAAATAAGACGCTGTTTCAAAGATAAATAGTTTAAATAAATGAGGGCCAAAAAGGCGCACCGAAAATTGCCTACTGAATGAAAGACTATAACAGTGTTTTAAAGAAAAGATACTTTATAACGTAAAGTATTATTAAATTGTTAAGCAATATAAGGAGTATAAGCTAATAGATACAATGACATAACAACTATTAAAGGATAACGTGTTAAAAAATTCAAATATTAGTTAAGAGTTGATTATAAATACCACCCTCGCAATCTGAAATTTGATGTTAACCCTATGTTTAAATTACCTTTGTAGTAATTCTTGAAATCAAGTTTGCGAGCTTGATTTAAAGAATTGTTACCACCACCCGCGCAAACAATTATTTTTTAATTGTATTACCTATATACCTTTTTAGTAGATCGAAAATTTAAAAGATAACATTGGAATTAAATGAAGAGATAAAATAATGAATGAAGCAGTGTTCAAAAAATCAATGGGCATGATTTTGACTACAGAACTAAATAATGGTAGGAATGTTAGTTTGCACGAATCAGAAACAGAAACTTGTACAATTAAATTGTAAAAACCTCAAATCAACAGAAAATTACGGACGGCTCGGTAAGTATATTTATCTGACTCAAGTCATTTTGGGATTAGGTAATAATTTAATGTAGTAATACTTGTTATTTTATTTCATCTATTACCTTATTTCCCTTATATCGCGCAACACATATTAATAAAACTTTAAGTTATATAGAAAAAAATTTTCTTTGTGATATTTATATATTATTTCTTCCAGTGGAAATTTTTTTTGAATTTCATTTGGTCCCTCATTTGTATCAAATTATTTTCGTGATAAAGCGTTTAGTTTTACTAACTCTTCAGCATTTACTGTGAAAGAAATTTGCTACGGGATTATTCACATTATCTTTCCCTGTTCATTAACTGGGAAGTTTTTTCCACAAATACTTCACGTAATAGTGTAAATTTTAAATAGTAAGTCTCACGCATGCAGAGAAATAGTTTTACTACTTGGATTTCACTTATATAAAGGCACACGCGCCGTTCATAATAATTAATTAATTATCTATTGATTCTAAACCAAAACAAGCACTGGCATAGCGTACACTTATTTAATGCATCGTCTCTGCATATTATTAGGTCAGTGCAATTTGGCTTGGCATAAACACACGTGCGTGATGCACGAATTTCTAATTAAATTTCACTAATGGTTATGCGATCTAATATAAATTATAAATAAATCCATTTGAACGAAACGTGCCATCTAGCTCTAAATTGTCAAATTTCCTTGTGAAATGAGTTTGGATGTGAAAAGTTGGCCGAAAAATTATGATTTAAAATACAGAGAGAATATGTAAAATCATGATTTTCAATACAAGAGACAGGAAATATAATGGCTTAGTATGGTTTAGCGCCCTCCTACTTATGAATAGCCGGAAAGCTCAAAAACAACTACAAAATGCAATAACAATAAATGTTCATTAGGCAGCTAGATATCTTCATATTCCTATGTGAATAAACTTGTAAAGATAAAGAAAGGTCCCCTAAAAACATAGAAATAAATAATAATTAGTCAACAAGAAATGTCAATCATAATTTTTTTACACAATGCCTGATTATTCTGTTAAATACAAATCGGCAACTAAGGCAAATATATATAATTGAAATTAAATTCACGTAAAACAAGAAAAAGACAAATTGCTTGAGTAAAACCTGTGGGGTTACTCGTCTTTTACCTCATTATGGTTGTGCTATAATTAAGGTAATTCTGATATGTATCCGGACAACCTTATGATTGATATATATGAAAGTAAATAAGTTATTATTTTTGCCTTTGAATAAATACAGCGTTGTTTTTATTCACAATGCATAGCTTTCAACGATTTACGAATTTTGCGTATTGATCAGCCCCATATTCTTCCACGGAAATGAGAAAATTAAAGTACAATTTTATAAATAAGTAACAAATTTTTCGAATAATATGTTAAACTCCAAATTTAAAATATTCGTAAAGCACTTTAGGACCACACCATTTGAGGTTTTACTGAATTGAATCTACATTAAATAGCATAATCATTTGGAAGATTTTAAACTTAAACTAACACCTTTATTTACAATATCAATTTTTATTAATATTTAGCCTAATTATGCAATTGCGTAAGTGTAAACATTATTTCTAGATGGGCATGTAATAGCACGTACTACGATTTATCTCTTAATTTAATTTCGAGCAAAATGTTAAAACTCTTCAAACATCATTATGAAAATTGTCGTCAAATGTCAGCAAATAAGGCTTTTATTGAAGAATTAAATATTTAAATGGGTATCTGCTATAATTAGGTATCATGTTTTAAATTAATTTCAATGCAAAACACATGTCTATTTTCTTGTCTGTTTCTTAATGTTTATGACTCTTGTCGGCATATTGCCCATGCACGTTTAACTTGTAAAATAACAATTATGGGTTCTGACACTATTCCACATTGTTTGATTGAAAAGTCACAGGAACTAGGCTGTTGCTAAATTTAATACAGAAAAGCATACTAACAATTAAAAAACGTAAAATTGTGTAAGCCCAAACCAATTTACCCGTTGTTTTGACCACATTATTATTATTATTATTATTATTATTATTATTATTATTATTATTATTATTATTAAAATTCAGATTATTTTTATTAATATGCGATAGTAATTGTATTTCTATTATTACTGTCGATAATATTATTACTATTTATATTATTGTTGGTGTTAATATTGTTAAAATTATTGTCGTTATTTTTATTCGTAATTTCGATATTTTACTATTATTGTTATTATTAATATTAATATTCTGTTAAAATATTTATAAAATATTCCAATCGAATGTACTAAATTTAGTAATATCTAAGAATCAGAAACAAATTATTCTTATATCCTTAATCAATTCAACTTACAGACTCCAAACATCAACTTTTGGACCGTAAACCACTTCTTTGAGCAAAAGTTCTGGAGCGGCAAACTCCGGTGAGCCACAATGCGTTTTCAAAAGTCCATTGTTTGGCATAAAGTTGCTTAAACCCAGATCTGTGTTAAGTCAAAAAATGAAAGATGTTTAAAATTTTGCGGGATCTAGAACATTGCAGTTTATTGTTTCAATAAGCCAAAATTCCGCTTGTCAAACAGCGTAACCTTCAGAAATGTTTTATAAAAATTAATCAAACTATATTACAATAAATTTCTGCAATTTTTTACACGCTACTTCATAACAAGAGTTGCTTAAAAATTTAATAAAACACCGAGTATACAATTGCAACTCCCATTGAAGTCATTTTATAGTTTCAAGCTTAGTCTCCGATATTCATTTCCACATTTACTAATTAAAGCTACCAGCTAACGGTTATGCTTTGGAAACAGTGATTTATTTTATAAGCATAAGTTGATTTTGTCATTCTTCAGCAGTTTTCTTATGTGGGAAAAATGATACCACTCGTAGGTCAGTAAATTCCAGAATGCATAACATTTCAAGGTGTCACATTTTGGCCTAGATTGAAGGGTTCCCAATTGTCCCTTCCTTTTGAAATCGTTCATCAGCTGCTTGTCTAAAAATGACCTTTGAACCAGATTTTCCGATTCTTTTTCAAAGCCGTCCTACGGGTGCAATGAATTGACCCGAACAAGAAAATAGCAGGATTTCAAACAAGAAGGACTGCACCAAGCAATATACATCAACATTTAAGCATTTGAAAGTATGTATTAGGTGTGGAGAACCTAGTAACAAATTAGTTCAGTTGTGACCAGAAGGATAAACCAAAAACAGCATGAACGAAAAGTATAATCTCATGCACATTCTTTTTGTGCTTACTGGCGACTCATCAGTAGGAGCTGGTATTACGCCCTTTAACCACTATCTATTTGGGTGAGGAATGTGGAATAATAGGACGGTACAATCTCATAGACGAATGTGTAAACGTAAAATAGTGAAACTAACATCATATGAAGTCTTCGACAATGCAACTGCAATGCTAACTCCTATAATATATATACGGATATTGTGTTAGTAACCGATACCAACATTGTAGTACCGAAAAGGTATATGGCACTAACACTATTGTTACCGACTCGGTACATGGTACCAACATGACACTTATCAATTTATGCTATAGTTCACCGAAATTGAGAATTACAACTATTTCTAAACACTTTTACTCCAGTAAATCCATACTGATGAGTCGCCAGTAAGCACGAAACGATCGTACATGAGATTATACTTTCCGCTCATGCTATCTTTGGTCTATCCTTCTGGTTACAACTTAACTAATTTGTAACTTGATCCGCAACACCTACTACATACTTGCATATATATTAGTTCTCCGCAACAAACAGTATTTAACTGTTATTTAAGCATTTGTTGATTTTATCTGCTTACGGCAAATGTGTGGATACTTGTGTGAATTATTTCCAAATTTTTTATTCAATTCAGTTTCAGATTATTGAACATCATGTAGAATTAGTGAATTACCAAATCTTCGCTTTATGTATAACTCAAACAAAACATCTATCAAATAACATTTTTCCAAAAATTTATCTGAGTATAATCATAATTTTTAGGCTTGATAAGTATTCGAAACTTCAATTATTTTAAACAGTATAAAACACCGTTATAAGCATATATATCTATGCTGAAGCTGTATTACTCTACCAATATATTAAATTTAAAACATTCCATTATATGTGGTGTGAAGAAGTTAAAATTTTGCGTTCTTTTCTAAGTTAAAGCGTTATTTTTCAATGTTATTTCCAAAGAAGTATTTATTATATGCCATTAAGCTTAAAAATGCACACAACTTTCCCGTAAAATTAGAAGCCTTTCTGTGTTTTCGAGTACATTTGCAATTGGTTTCGTGATCCAAAAAATAACTTTGTGCCTAAGAATCTTAATGTCTATTTGCCTCATTTGCAAAACACAACATAACCTGCACTATATCTTAGATTTCATCAAGTAAATGTTTTATATCTCACTTGCTAAAGAGACGTTCAACTTTAGGTCATAATTAGTTATTGCAAGTGCAAAATGAAAAAGACATTTTATCAAATAAATCCGACTGCAGTTTAGTTGTCCATGAAGATATGAATTTGAATAGATTCATTCTGCTTTTGCATTTATTAATCATATTAAATGCTACATCTGCATAACATTCGTGCAAAGTTTCAAACATATGTTGCGCAATTGCAGATGTTTATTCACCATTTGATCTCAAACAGGCGTTTCGGTTGAAATGATTTTTCATTCGAGAAATTAACCGTCAGGTTATAAAAAACCGCACTCGGAAACAAAAACAACAAAGGGCATTTCAACCAAAAGCATTCCTATTAATGCTTTGGAAAAAAAACACAAAAGTCATTACATGATCAATCAATTTGTGCACTGATTTGAAAATTTTAACCTTTAGCAAAAATATGAACAAAGCACAATAGTCGAACAAAATCTATGCAGTAATTCAACTACTAAATATTTTTCCCTGTAAATTAAGTATGAATTTTCCCACAAACACACACACACACACACACACACATATATATATATATATATATATATATATATATATATATATATATATATAACAACAGAAAACTAATTTTTATTCTTCATAATCGATTATTTTAGAGTGCTTTAATAATAATTATGTTCGATAATTTACTTTTTTTGATTAGCTTTTATGCTGTAAATTTTGCAGCATCAATAATATTTGAATATTTAAAACATTAGTACGTAACCTAATTTAGATAGAGCTTAAGTAAGACGATTACCTAGACAGATATTGTGCTCAATACCTATCAAATTTTCATTCACTTTTGCAAAGAATATAGTTTTGAATAATCGAAACTTATTGCATTGGGCAAGGCTTAACAACAAAGACAAACAGTGGTACTACAGACGACAAAATCTACCGGCAGAAATAGTGACATAAATCACAAATAGCTCGTGGGCCCGATTGGAATTATCTCTGGTAAAATATGAGAGGTAAAATCTATTTTGTTGTTCAACACAATTGGTTTTTGTTATGCGTGATTGTCTCTACTACGTATACTAATGTTTTAAACACTCAATAAACTACAAAATAGTAATAAACTCTGATTGTATTTTCTCTACGCGAATCTATGTAAACTTAAATAACCGTGCGCCATTAAATTTTAATGCAACAACATTTCTCCAGGTTGCTTATGGCGTTCTTACAATAACAGATCGGGGAAGGATGCCAGAAAGAATTGCTGCTAAAAATAGCGTGTGTTAGTAAAGAATTTGTGCTTTGGCTTCGTAAGACTCGACATACGAGGCCAAATTACAATTGTACCAAATTTCAAAATAGCTGCGTAAATATTTACTACTACTGATGATTTACCATAAGAATGAAATCATTTTTACTGGCGAAATGAATTCTATTTTATTTGAAAGGAAATCATAAATACTAGCAAGCAATTCCATTCAAATTAATATTCATAATTACTTTCCTTGGTGCCACAATGCTGGCGTTATTATGACAGGTCAGTAACGGTGAGCTAAGACAGTATGTTTATTTCACGTGCACAGTCTCTCTGTAACTGTCATTCTGCATTGCAATTTCAATTCGTTAATGATTAGTTATAACAAAATGCCACCGGTCACAAGATCTTGTGCGTTAAGATTCTATCATATGTAATATTGTAAGCATTATTTTTTGTGAAAAAAACATACATACTTTATTTGAACATAAGTAGATGCTCATTTTATTTTAGTCCAAAGTATTAAATAAAATGCCCATTCATGGTATTCCTAAATTAGTGTGCAGATAAGAAAAAGTCATCCATCAACAAGAGGTTGGCTTCACAATTGTAGAGCCAAACCTAAGTAATAGTCAACAAAGTGAATGATTCTAATGCAACTTGTTCTGGCTCATGATCAGTATGGAAAGCTTTTTTTGCGAAACTGGATTAATTGAAATTACTTGATCAGCGTTTTGTCTAATGAAGCTTTTACTGTTCAAGTAGTTCCATGATCAGTATGCCTACAATCAAATCCGTACGTCTGGAACCAACATAATAAAATTGCTCTAAGTCAATACCAAATAGTGAAACTATCAGAATTTATCTCAGAATAAGTATCAGAGCCTGTTGTTTCTTGAAATACGGGTTTACAAATGGGCACCGCGATATTACACATGCACAAACACTAAAGCACACACTCTCTCTCTCTCTCACACACACACACATATATATATATATATATATATATATATATATATATATATATATATATATATATATACATAGCACACTATGTTTAGGGTCATATTATTTATCTTTGTACACAACACTATTTTCCTTTTTATTGATGTTTGTAATGTTAGATTAAGAATAGTTCTCATTCTCGTAAATCAGGTCGTTTTTATAGAAAATTCGTTTTCGTTTATTAAAATTATTATTATCATTATAATTAACTGTTAAATTTGACTTGAACGAGTGTTGCGGCGATTGCATGCAACCGTTAGATGTGATTAACGCTAATGATATTAATTATAAACGAATATGTAAAATGAAGCAGCACAAATGAACTATGCCTGATAAATAGACCGCATCTGGTGGTAAAGTTATAGAGAGAGTATATATATATATATATATATATATATATATATATATATATATATGTGTGTGTGTGTGTGTGTTTGTGTGTTTATAAGCTAACAATTGCATATAATAAATACTATTATAGATTGCGTGGGTGGTAACAATTCTTTAAATCAAGTTTGCGAGCTTGAAGTAAATGCCAATCCCACCGTATACAACCAGTCGTTGATAAACATAACAAAACGACCGACAGTCGCAATTCACTTTCGCGTTTCGACCTTCCATGATCATCAGAGTACGACGGCAAACTGAACTGCATACATATATATGGAAAGTACAAATTAGATATAATATTATATAATATTTTTATATATAATAGATAAATAGATTAGAGATTGGTGTTTACTTGAAGCTCGCAAACTTGATTTAATGAATTGTTAACACCACCTGCGCAATCTATTATTTTTAAATTATGTTGCTATGATGTTCGAAGACTTTTTAAATTCAATGGGATTGGTGTTTACTTCAAGCTCGCAAACTAGAACTATTGCATATGACATAAAATACTATTAATCAAATTTGTTTGTTACTTCCTTAACGGGCACTCATCAAGTACTTACTGGCATTGATATGAAAAATCGTACACTGTGTCACCCGGTCAGTGCACAATATACAAGATTCAGTTATATAGCAAATCATGTTATTTGGAATGCTGTTTCTTCATGTAGAGCCATTTCGGCTTAGTTTCTGACTTAAAATTTGAACTGATCACCCAGCATCTGCTATTATGAGACGTAAAAAATGCAAGCTTGAAAAGTTTTATTGAATTCATATATACTGGAATGATTTATGTATATATATGTTGCTAATATAGGCTAAACCTGGTCTAAGATAGTAAATGCAACTCCTTAGAGAGTCCGGTTCTGGTATAATAATGTATTATTAGGAATTACCGAGATCGGTGCACAGATGGTTCAGAGTCCTCTGATGCACCCACTTGGCCACTCAAACCGCGCACTACGTGTAATTTGCAATTATATATTCTAATGACTTTTTTTACATTCTCTCCCTCAGACGAATGATGTACGGCTTCGCTTTCGACAGAACATTCGAACTAGTCATCACCGATTTAGCGTCATAGAGCAGACGGTGGTACTGCACCTAGACAGAACTGATTGCATGGCTTATGCATCTGCACGAAAGCGGAATTATTTTTTACGGATTGCCCAGTGGAACAGAAAAACGGTATAGACTGCCGTGTAAACTCGTCATCACACGTATGTGTTAGCTGTTTCTAATGTTGAAATTTCAGCTCATATTTGTATAAATTTTAATGAGCTTTCATTTTCATTAATTCATGAATTAAGTAGATTACCCGGGTGACGTAGATGGCTAATTGCACTACAAACTGTTTTTTAATGCCTCTTATGTTTATTCAATTTGGTTTGTTTGCTTAAAATAGATGACAATTTATTTGTCTTGACTTCTTCCTTGGGAACTGGGAGGCATGTATTCTAGCAGGATTCGGTCTACTGTAACAACAGTTAAAGGGACTGCGCCTGCTCTATGGAAGACAAAATATAAAAACGAGTCGGTATTGGATTGATGGATCAATTTGTAGTTGTTCAACAATTAGTGATTGCTATAAACTCAGTATGCCACAAAAGAAAGTTTTTGTGAATTAAATTATGTTCGCATTAATTCTATTTTATGAATGTCATCAGTTTAAAATGCAAATTGTTGGAAAATCTTCAAGAACGTTCCAGAATTTCAGCGACCGGGCCTTGCCACACTATTATGCAATCCAAGCCACACAATGTCATGTATGATTCCTCTGAAGAAACATTACAGTAAAATGTAAGTTTGTATAGAATTGGAAATTTCAGTTAGTGCGCTGCTGAAATTGTGCACTGAATAAGTCACAAGCCTATTTAAGAAACATGAAACGGTTTGAATACTGTTAGCAGCCGATCGGATCAGTTCTTGATGAGTGCTGAATAAGAATGAAATCGGCCTAATTGATGAAACCCATTTGCATTATTCTACTGGAAATATATATATATATATATATATATATATATATATATATATATAATTTTGTGTGTGTCTATTTGTATGAATTCATATTTAGAGAACTATAAAACACATTGAATAAATGGATGTTATTTTTGTCGATAATGTCTAATTTATTTCATGAAAAATTAACAACCCAAACTTCATCTTTCATTTGCATCATTTTTATTTTTTTTGGTGAATAAAATCTAAACAGAATTTTTGATTTTGTAGTATTATTTGCAGCAATTTTACGTTTATTTTTAACTCATTTCTCATTAATTTGTAGGTGTGTCGTTGCGTATGTGTGCATATCGAAGTCAATATTACTGTAAAAAAACGCGAATATTTCTTATTTTTATTGGTATATCGATTAATTGTTTTCGGATCTGATTTTTACTTTGATCGACTGGTGTGTTAACGAATTTTTTCTTTCGTTTGTCGTTTATCATTTCGCATTTTTCATGAGTTTCATCTTGCCTCTCCCAGCCTGCATTATTCATCGCATAATTTGTTTTTGTATGATGATATAAATAATATTTTTGCGGAACTTTCTAATTCTGGTTGTTCCTGTATACCTACATTATGTTAATTCTGTTTCAAAAGTTGTTCAGATATAAACTGATAAAATATTTTATTTCAACAAGCATTGTTTGCGCGGATAGTGAAAACAATTCATTAAATCAAGTTTGCGAGATGATAGCAAGTATAAATCACATTGTAATTAACCAGTCGATGAACGGTAGGTTTTTGTTGCTCAACGACTGATTAAATGAAATGGGGTTGATGTTTGCTTCAAACTCGCGAACTTAATTTAAAGGAAAAACTGTTGTTTGTTTGTGTGAGTAGTTGCCAGCCAATTACTATGCCATCTTATTGGAACATTTCAATCTTAATAAAATGTGCTTGTTTTTCGTTATTATTGGCTCCTTATATGTAAAATTATTTTTACAATTTTTTTTGTGCAGAACGGTGAAATTCGATATTTACCATGTGTCCTCTGGTAAATATGTTTTCCAAATGACTGAAAGTGCCCAGACATATTTATCGATTTCTGTCCAGTGTTAAATTTGATTAAACGCTTTTTTGTACGCCTGAAATATGTGCTTCTATCCATACATGTCAATTTTAAATTTATAAAGAAATCCGATAGAATTGGCGATTGATCCTTGATAATCATCCTCCGGCTTCTGTGTGAACTCGAGTTGATGCTGAATTTTACCGATGGAAAATCTGTCATACGGATTCTACTTCATTGCCATGCAATTATTGAGGCTGGTAGGTCGCCTCTAAAAGGGAAGATGGTTATTAGCAAAATTAACAATAGATAGTCCGGCTCTTACTCGATCTCGTGCTTAGAGCAGGATTTACGTTTATGTGCCTTTGTATATGTATTGGATATAAGAAAAAATGAATTAAAAGAAATCAGTAATAATCACGACAGAAATAGATTTAAATTGCTTATCATCGTCAAAACAATCTAAGCCAATATGGAGCATATATTTGAAATGTGGAATTTAGTCAATTCAGCGCATTTTCTAAATAAAAAAGCAAAATCATTAGAATCATTATGCATGCATGAATCTGCTTATATCAGACAGCACAAATCCAACGTGGATATACAAATATTTAACAAAAATTAAATTATACTGCACAGGGAACAAGTCATACAAAGCACCTACGATTTTCTAGTAACCAGGTGAGCTGACCATTCAGGGTATTAACATAAAAAATCATCCAATTATATAAATAAATGAACCTTGGTTGCGCGAGCGGTGATAACAATTAATTTAAATAAGATCGCGATTTTGATTAAAACACCTAATCAATTATGCACACACATATGCCAGTATAAACTAATCATTATAAAGTGTTGAAGAGGAAATTCGTCCAGTAGATTGGTTTCGTCTTTGTAGAGAACCATTCACGAACTGTCCAGAATTTGCCGCAGACAGAGCTAGAACCTGGGCAGATCTGCTTCGGAGGTTTAGGTCTAAAGGTATGCCATATAGGCTCCACTTAGAGAAAAGGCTAACCAAAAAAATATGAGTTAGAATATAAGTAGAAATAGTGTGTTGTGTGGCTCAGTGGTTAGAGCAGTAAATTGCGAAGCAGACGGCCAGGGTTTAAACCCTGGCCGCGGAAAGTTCTGGAAAGCACGGGATGAGTTCTCAATGACGACGAAATTGGTTTACTAGATTTAATGCGTTTTCTACACTATAAAATTCTTTTGTAGTCTGAGAAATGTACGTACATAATATGTTATATGTCTATATCAAGATCTAAACGTTGATTAAATCAAAACATGAAATTAGAGCGACAACAAGCTAAGGAAGTATCAGTTGCGTTCATGTACTCTTTTCATTATTGGCAGTGGCCAAAATTACGCGTAAATACAAACGTCCAATGCGGAAAACTGCATGCCCATCTTTGAAACGAATTAGAAAATACGAAATTCTTGAATCATATGTACAGTAGATGACAAAGGAGAAAAAATCATTTGTACACCAATAGCAAACGAAGCGATAGTCTGTTCAAAACGTGCACCTTCGATGCTAGGATGAGGATATTTGAACCCTCAATTTTGCTTGCAGTAAAGATGACAAATATATAAATACATGCTCACATACAAGACATTTATAATTAAAAACTATCTCACGACTTTTCCAAATAGAAACGAGTTAATCTAATAATCATAGGGCCTCATAGGTTAATCAATATATATATATATATATATATATATATATATATATATATATATATATATATGTACTTGTATTGTTAAGCCATCCTAAATTAAACTGGCCATCTTACACGATAGAGATACTCTCAATTATTAAATGATTTTGGTTTTCTACAGGTAATTCTTTTAAACAACTTTCATTATATGGTATATATATATATATATATATATATATATTATATATATATATATATAATAATAATTCGGAATACATAATCTCATCAAAATCTGTTGCTTTAGAATTAGGCCTTAGTTCGATTCTCTTACAATTTAATTGATGAATGAATTATTTTTCGAATCTAGTTTGCTATACACTTGATCTCCTTTCAGTTAAGGGTAGATGTTATTTGCTAGAATTATATAATTATAGACGCTTACATCAGTTTTGTAGCATACATATTGCTATTCTACCTATTTTGAGAACAAAATTTGATTGCTTAAATATAATATTTTCATTCCATCTGGGGTAAAATAATACTGTTAATCAGGAAAACGACAAAATTAATAATGGTGCGCTAAAATGAAGATATGGATTATCGTGGATTTGTGAAACATGCAGATGTTAACGGTGATTTTAAAATAACATAGACTAATGATAATTATGAGATCGTGTTTACGTCAATTAAATAAATAAACTTCGTGAATATTTGTAAAGGTTTAATCCTAACGTCTAAATTCATTTTACATTGAGAGTAGATTTGTCTTACGTTAAACCAAATTGCAGGTAGCACCTCCATTTATACATTCAATGAATCAAAAATGATTGCTTTGAATAAACCGACAATCTGACGTCGTAGATTTTATTTGAAAAATAAAAATTTTATACATTGATTTTCGATCTTCTTAACGTATTTGTTTCCATTATGACATATTTTACTGCTAAATTTGAAGAAATCAGGAAGAAGATAATTTGTGAACTGCTAACCACTTACCAACGATTTTAACATTTGTTTTTGATTTGTTTAGCATCAAATTGTCCAGCTTTAGGTCTCTGAAAGAAATTATCATGAACGCATTATTTTTATTAACAATTAACAATTTTTTTCCATTTATTTAAATCTATAAAATTACGATTTAATTAATATGTATAAATCAAATTTTTAAATGTTCTAATGAAGTATATGGTGAAAAAAGTTTAAAATATTTATATTTTGAAAGGCCAAGCAAAAGAGAAAAGTTTAAACTTAGAGAGAGTGTGTAATAATGAAACCACCAATCAATTGCTCGCACACATTTGATTGGTTTAATGAATAAAATATTCAATTTACCAACCTGTGCACAATTCCCCGAAAATGCATGTATTCCAATGCCGAAACTAATTGTCGAATATAAATACGTGCTAAGTTTTCTGGAAGTCGTTTTTTCGGAAACTTTGCAGCAAACTCACTGAGGCTACCTCCGAGAGCACTTTCCATAGCAAAAAATATATAATTGTCGGCCTGAAATTGTAAAAAACTGGTTACTTTAAACTCTGAATTTTCCTTTAAAACACTTTTGGTGTGAATATCTATCCATTAAATTGTTTAAAAGGAAAAATGACGATACGTATTTTATGATTTATCTTATTTTTGTAGATGTATATGAGAGAATTACCTAAAAATATAAATTTACTTCAAAAGTCTGTTATGAAATTAGTTAAATATTTGTATTGAGGAGGAATATTAGCCTAGAAAATAAATGAATATAAGTATTAATAAAGTGATAAAAGTATGTAATCATTGGTTGATAGCTTTCACTAAATTTGTACATGCCAACATTGTAGCGCTTACTCAAAGATTCACAATAAGACACACAAGATAAATAAATTTCATTTTTTGAAATATTAATCTTTATATTTTTATTATTCCTATACAAATAGGAGTTTTGATAAATTCTATCAAATTTAAATTCTCCAAACTTCTTAAATTCGCCCTATGGAAATCTTTATTTAATGTTTTTTAAATATTTCATCATTTAGCTGTACATTGTTTTTTTGCGCCGAATTAATATAGGTGCAATTGTGTATTAGATATTGCATACCTTGTAACAAATTATTTCAAATAGGTCTAGAAGTCAGCACGAACAAATAATAAAATCATATATAATAATTAATTTAGTGCATATTGGCGTCTAATCAGTGGGACCCGGTATTATTCCCTATATCCAATATATATTTGGTCAATATATGTGAAACCATTGGATGAAACAATCTTCTATACGAATTTGTATTCAATCGGTAATAATGGTAAATTCGTACAAGGAAATCAATAATGATACTTCAGAGCCAACTCACCATATATATTATGTAAACGGAGCCTGTAGGTAATAGCAATCAGTGGTATATGGTACCAACACAATGGATTTCCAGCTATGCTAAATTTTAGCAAAACAGACTTACAACTACTTCTGAATATCTGTTACTAAATCAAATCCGAACATTCTAGCCTTGATCTCTATCACTTTTCTCATATCTCGATAATCATTTAATTAAATATATAATACCAACATATTGTTTTTTTGTAGAGAAATATTATGTAAAGAATTTTGTTTTAGAAATTCCGTAAAAAGTCTCTAATTTGATCAAATAAGACCAGTAGGATAAACCAAAGTCTGCACGAATACGCCCTATGAAAACTATAATGTAATCAACTTATTTTGTAATATTGGTCGGTACAATCTTGTCAATATGAAACTCATTTGTATGACAAACTTTATCGTCAATTGTCCTAAATATCTAACCAAACGTATAGTGCCTACTGATCTGTCAAAAGTAAAAAACGAAACGTGTGTATACATGGGATTATACATTTAATTTGTGCTGAATTAAATTCAAAGGTTCGGTAACATATGAACTAATTTGTCACCATATAGGCAGTAAATAATACACACTTGCATATATATTAGTTCTCCACAACTCGCATTGTATAACTATTGTATGTTTAATTGAATATTTTCATGATTACCTCAAAATGGGATAACTGATATCGATCAAGTCCAGAGAGTATGGATTTTCAGGAGTAGCAGGAGATCAGAATTTATTTTTATTTTAAATTTTGATGACGTTTAGCTTAAATTGACACCTATCGTAACGATACTACTATGTTGGCACCGTTTATAGACTCGTCAATTATATATATAGATCATTGGTGTTAAAGTCATATTGCTGAAAACTTGATATGAAGTAAACTCAGTTAATTTTTGAATACTCATTTGTAAAGGGGATTTTACCACATATTTAAACCAGATATATAGATAGTAAAGGGCGAAGTTCCGGCTCTTACGGAAGAGTCGTCAGTTAACACGAAATGCACGTGCACATGAAATTATATCTTCCGATCATGCTGACATTGGTTTATCCTTGTGGTTATTTTTAAACAAATTTGTCACTTTGTACCCAATACCTAATACAAATTTGCATATATATTAAGTCTCCGCAACAAAATATATATAACTATCATTTATTTAATTAGTATATTTTATGATTTTCGTTAAATGTGATATATAGTATCGATCAAGTCCATAAAGTATGGATTTACTTGAGTAACGGGATTTGAGAAGTAGTTCAAATTCTTACTTTTGGCGAAATTTAATTAACCTTTAAATCCGATGTGATGATATAATTTACCTACTCGACATTTTGAACCCTTTGTGTTGCT
Organism: Eudiplozoon nipponicum; assembly: GCA_029291075.1. Classification (NCBI taxonomy): domain Eukaryota; kingdom Metazoa; phylum Platyhelminthes; class Monogenea; order Mazocraeidea; family Diplozoidae; genus Eudiplozoon; species Eudiplozoon nipponicum. The sequence goes on from JAQBSW010000082.1 coordinate 133,820, forward strand.
ATAATTCTAAAGCCCAGTACACATTTTATACTAGTATATTGACTTTAAATTCGTATTGGAGAAGACTTCATACGAAGTTAACTTCGTTTCTGTTTGAATATTCATTCGTACAAGAGATTGGGCCACATTGATTAACCAAATATATAGTTGGTACTGGGTGTAGTACCATATTCTGCACAAGAGTCTCCAGTAAACACGAAACATGTGTGTACATGAGGTAATACATCAAATTCGTGCCGAATTACGTTCATACGTTTGGTAAGTTTTGACCTAATTTGTTAGTAGTTGCGCAACACCTTATACACAATAGCATATATATTATTTCTCGGTCGCAAATACTATCTAAATGAATATATATTTAATTGAATAATGTAACGGTTATCGTTAAATGTGACAACTGATATCGATCAAGGCCAGTGTATAGATTCTCTGGAGTAACATGTGTTCATAAGTAGTTTTAATTCTCAATTTTGGTGTACTCTAGCATACATAGAAATCCATTGACTTGGTACCATATACCGCCTCGCCAATCTTAGTTATGATACCTTGAAAATTATCGATAAAAATAGTGTTGGTATAAAGTTCTGAATTAATACCAATTGTGTTAGTACCTCTTACAGGTTCAGTATAAATATATTATATATAGTGAGTTTACTTTGCAGCTGCATTGTCGAAAACTTTATATGAAGTTAGCACTTTAACTGCAGGTTTGCACATTAGTATTATTCTATTTATTATATAACATCGTTGGAAAGTGGTTAGCAGTTCACCAATTATCTTCTTCCTGATTGCTTCAACATCTATATATTATATTATATTATTTACCCAAATGTAATGTGAATATGGGGCGTAATACCGGTTCCTACTGATGAGTCGCCAGTAAGCACGAAACGAATGTGTATACGAGATTTTACCTTTCGTTCATTTTAACTTCACTTTATACCTTTGGTCTTATTTGAACTATTTTTTCAACAGATATGCAACACCTAATACACAATTGCATTCACGTATATACTTAGCAATCAATTTCGACATAAATTTGGTTTAATGTTGCAAGAAATTTTCAACAAAATGATTTCAAGTAGATTTAACATAAAATAAGAACTGTCCTCGAATTTAAAGTTATATTTTTATGCAATTTCGTCAAAGTGCTTATGGAAAATATAATGAAAATTTTATTTTATTCAAAACTTTTAATTTATAATAAATATATCATCTGTTTTGAAGTTTGTTACTTACTTTAAGACACTGGTAGAACTTTACGATATTCGGATGTTGTAGATATGCTAAAATTTGTCCCTCACGTAGAATATTTTGCTGCACATAGCTGCTAGTTATTTCCCGTTTATTTATAATTTTTAGAGCAACCTAAAAGAAAAACAGAGTCTTACTAAATCCCTAAAAACATTTATCTGTCTAACATCTCAAAATAAATGCCTAAAAAATGTGAAATGTAATTTTTCTAAATAAATAATAATCTATGCAAATGAAAGAGGATAAAATTCAGTTTTATCTGCCTGAATAAATTTATTTTATTAAATTAAACAACGTTTCTCATAAGGGCTGTCTTACGCAATCGTGAATCTTGATACTTAATATATTCAAACTAATTTTAAGAAAACCGAAAGTTGAGTTTAACTTTAAGTGCACTCGGTTCCTCCGGATTTATTGTCTTCGATATCATTCTAACTTTCACAATTAATGCTATGATATTTGTGGTGTTCCGAAACTAAAACCTTCTGCTGCATCTTGTCATATTGTAAATAATACGAATTGTTCTGCAACTTTATGTAAAATTTGATATCCATTATATAAATGCGATTCTCGACCACGTTCTTCATTAAAGCATCATTGATTGCGTGGGTTATTCAAAACAGGTTTGCCGGCATGATGCAATCTACCATTCTATCTTACTAAACCAGCATTACAACATAGTGTAACTACCGTGAATCACACGTACTAAGGCGTAGCAGCTTTCTATCATCATCATCATCATCATCATCATCATCATCATCATCATCATCATCATCATCATCATCATCATCATCATCATCATCATCATCATCATCATCATCATCATCATCATCATCATCATCATCATCATCATCTTAATCATCATCACCATCATCATCATCATCATCATCAAAGTATGACAGAATGCTGATTAGCAGGTATGAAATCGCAATACATATATAAAAAAGTCAAATTTTATACGTGGCCCTCATCCCTTTTAATTTGCGTATAAAAGCATTGCAGTCTTGTCCTTGTTACACAGTTTCCCGTCGTACATCAATGATGGTCATGTAAGGTAAAACGCGTCAGTACATGTGACTGGCGATAGTTTGAAAATATTATTTAACTAGTTAAATACAATGAGATCGGTGCATATATATTGGTCAAATATTTTACCTAAAGTATTTCTAAAATCACCAGCGCAATCAATGGCTGCTTAATTGTGTGGCTTACATATAAGTAGCCAAAACTCTAAAAAGTTCATGCTCGTGACCGCCCATATTTCCAGTGAAGTATAATGTATGCAAGACCACTTGGTATGGAATTCGAACATCTAACATTGCTTTCCTTTTATTTGTATTGCAATTTGACCCTCGCTAGTCGGGTTGCCGTATTATTATGCCGCTGCTCATGGAAATTTGAAGCACATCAATTCACTAGGTGGAAAGTTATATATATTTTATTTGGTCTCGTAAAATATATTGTGCTACTTAATTGAATTATAATTAGAATAATATCTTAAGAATCCATGATAAAGCAGTCTGACTCTGTTTCGATTTTAGCAGTTTCAGAATGATGATATTTTTAGAATGTAGGCTTCGTTTGTAATATTTAAAATATAAGCTATAATAGATTAAGTTAACTAATAAAGTAAAATGTTCTGCTTATTTATTGCCCCCAGGATTTTCAATCTCGTTTCCACTAAGATCCGATTGATCCTCATTTGCAAGTAAGCGTTGATTTTGGCAAGGTGGTGACATCAATCCGAAGGCAACCACGTGATTCGTAATAACCACTGTAAATTAAGTTCGAACTAATCCTGCATGCTTAACGTTGCGGTATTCTATATATGGTAACTTCTTCAGAAATTTAATAACACACAATACACTGATCACATTACCAGGTTTAAGCAAATGTGGCCGACTTGCTCCATGCAAGTCTGATTTTATTATAATTTTAGACACACTAACGGTTAAGATCAAACAGAGGTCTCGAGTAACTTAAGCTACACTTGTACCTAAGTATTGAATACCTGTAAACACTCACACACACGCATATATATATATATATATATATATATATATATATATATATATATATATATATATATATATATATATATACGGTGTACGTCATTTCATCAGGTGTGCCTAAGGTTAATGGGAAGGAAAGTGCAAATGTACCGAAACAATTGTGATATAGTGATACGAATACTATGTCAAAATAATTAAAGTAAAAATTGAGAGAAATTTGTTTGTTGGCACAAATGATTTCCGTAAAGATAAAAAGTGAAAGAAAGGGAGAGAGACAGAGCGAGACTAAGTTTAAGACCAAATAGGAAGAGTAATGAAGTGCAAAGCATAGGGTAACCCACATAAAAGGTATAAAATACGATGGTCAACCTGCGCAACTAAGAACATCAACTGTAAATAAATTTTTATCTTATTTTATTTTATACACGTTTTCCGATTTGCTGCCACGTATAATGAGTGTTTAATCAAAGTTATCCTCATAGTTTTGTAAATGGTCAATAGCATTTTTATAGTTATCTACGTTTCTCCTACTGCTCCTTAACATTTTTTTCTGTTACTAAACAATCTGCTCCGATTCGGAGCACTCCTTTTGCACTTCAAACCAGTTTATGAATTATGTTTAACAGGATAAATGAAGGATTATTAAGCATTGACGCAAATATTTGTAAATATATTACAATACAATACACCCAGTCTTTCATCTGTGAAAGATTATTACTAAATTTATACAACGATACGTGACATTCATGCAATGCGTAGAAATTCGTGTTACGTCTATTTATTTTTCAATTTGCACTTGGGCATGAGCAGGGTCTTTTAGTCTAATTATACAAAAAATAGGTGATAGGTATCGAGAAAATTCGTAAGACATCTTAGACTCTAATTAAAAATATGCTGAATTTAAAAGCAATTCTAAAAAATAACACCTATATAATGAAATCATTATAAATGTGTCTGCTCGTGTCTGGCTTTTGAACTTCTACAGATGAAAATAATTTTGTTCTGTCTTTGAGTATGTGAAATGGATAAATAGTAAATTACATAAAGATTTACATATCATTTATTAATTGAGCAATTACAAAGCGGGAATTGTAAGCCTGTTCTGTATATTACAGACATACAGTCGTTTTAAAACTATCACATACACCCAGTTCATCAGGGATTGTTCTAAATAGGTCTCATTCGACATTCGTCTGTGCTATAATCGGGGAAAACACCATCTTGGTTGTTAAGTACGACCAAAAGTATATTCTGGATCCACCATAATTGTAATCGTCTGCAAAACTAGGACAAAGAGACGCAGAAATGTCGTGACTCTGACCAAGGTATTGTGTTGCTTCCCATCGAGCTGCAATACATGTTTGTTTGCCTAAACACTCTCAAAATAATCCACCCGTTGACCATACAGAACGCGATTCCACGCAGTATTTTTTTAATCATATTGCATTTGATTAAATGCTGCCTAATTATGTGTAAACTGACGAATATTATATTAATGCAAATTTAAATTTAATTCAATTAGATTTCCGAATTTCTGTGGATGGTTCTGTACTGTCCATTTTTTCTATCTGGGCTTGTACACAATTAAGAAACTGGATAAAGATCTGCAACTATAAAATTAAACTTCAAATTAACATGCATAAATTAAAAATGCTTGTCTGATAGAATTGTGACCAAGGTTCAAATTAATTCAGTTGTGACCAGACGGATACACCAAAGACAGCATGAACGGAATGTTTAAGCTCATGCACATTCGTTTCGTGCTTACTGGCGATTCATCAGTAGGAAAGGACATGTTTCTTTAACTACTATAATTCTTTGTGAATGGATAGATAACATATTTAGATGAATGTAAATTAGGTGAAGCTTACATCATATAAAGTCTTAGACAATGCAACTTCATCGCTAACTCACTTTATATAATATATATAACGAGTCTGTAAAGGATACTAACACTATGGATATTGTGTCAGTAACCGATATCAACATTAAAGTACCGAAAACGTACATGGTACTAACATGATGGATACGAATATATGCTATTGTTCACCGAAATTGAGAATAACAACTATTGCTGAACACTCGTTACTCCAGTAAATCCATACACTCTGGCCTTGATCGATATTATTTATCACAGATAAACCTATTATCCCACATTCCTCACCCAAATATATAGTAGTTAAAGGGCGTAATATCGGCTCCTACTGATGTGTCGCCAGTAAGCACGAAACGAATGTGCATAAGATTATGCTTTCCGTTCATTCTGTCTTTGGTTTGTCCTTCTGGTCACAGCTGAACTAATTTATTTCTACTTTCGCAACACCTAATACATACTTGCATATATATTATTATTATTATTCATTGATGTCATGCTTACCGCGAAATGTGATAACAGATATCGATCATGATCATAGTGTATGGATTTACTGGAGTAACGGGTGTTTAGAAATAGTTGTAAATCTCAATTTCGGTGAACAATAGCATACATTAATATCCATCATGTTATGACCATGTACGTCTTCGGTACTAGAATGTTGGTATTGGTTACTGACACAAAATCAATAATGTTAGTATCCTTAACAGACTCGGTATATATATTATATAGAGTGAGTTAGCGTTGAAGTCGCATTGTCTAAGACTTTATATGTTGTAAGCTTCACTACTGCAGGTTTACACATTCGTCTAGGAAATTGTATTGTCCTATTATCCCATATTCCTCACCCAAATATATAGTGGTTAAAGGGCGTAATACCGTCTCCTACTGATGAGTCGCCAGTAAGCACGAAACGAATGTGCATGAAATTATACTTTCCGTTCATGCTGACTTTGGTTTATCCTTCTGGTTTCAACTGAACTAATTTGTTTCTACGCTCGCAACACCTAATACATGCTTGCATATATATTAGGTCTCCGCAACAAACTTTATTTAAGTGTGACTAAGTTTGTAGTATCAAACTCGATCATTGCTTGTGCCTTTATATGATGCTCGAAATATCGTTAACTCAGAATATTTGATTGAAGGTAAGTCTGAAAATTTGCATGCGTTGTAAGCTTGACCTATGTGGGCATAGAGTTTCTAGCTACTCATTAAATTGATGTTCCATTTGGCGCAAGAAATTATTTGTTTTTGAGTCGTCGAATAATACTCGATAATTGTAATTAAAAGAATAACGCCGTAGTATTTTAAAGGAAGAAATGAGCCAGTGGTATTAAGCATAAAATTGTTACAAAGTAGATGAACAAACGTAGTAAAAAGACACACCAATGGGCAGAAGTCAAAACACAAACATTGAAAACAATTCAACAGATTTTATGCTATTTTTTTTACAAATTTAATTTACAAGAATATTTAAATGTGGAGAAAATGTACTGCTTCTAATTAACTTGAAAAAAGGCTTCAATTGCCATTTCTCTCTATGCAAAACACCTGGTTTCAAGCTGTGCAAAAATTTCATGTTAAATAATTTCCGAAATTTGTCGTAGCGCATAGGATTACTAAGATGAAGAATGCGAAAATTGGAAATCATTTTTGTTCGTGGTTAGCATTAAAAAGTTTTTTTAATACGCTTAGAATAAAGAACTCATTCCGAATTCTGAATTTTAATATAGTTAAAACCATAGTAAAAAAATAGATTTGTGAAATAGTAATAAATTACCCCAATCAAGGTTGCGATTTTGATATAAACATACCTGTTCTTTTATTTTCATACATTTGACAGTGACAAATAAATATTTCTTAATGTAAAAAAGACAACTCATTCTGTAGACCGGTAAATTCCTTACAGGGAACTAATCACATACTGTTCAAAATTTGCCGTAGATAGGGCTCGAACCTGGCCACTTCTGCTTCAGAATCTGTTGCATTAAATACTAAACCACCCTGCCTCATATTAAACATAATTTTTCAAATATATACTAGCTAACGTTGCTTGGTTAGCTTTTTCTTTATGTAGAGCCTATATGGCTTACCTATAGACTTAAATTTCTAACAAACCCTCGCCTCTCTGTCATTATGTAATAGACACCACACTACGTGCTAAAGTGGTATTGAAATTAACTATTATAAAATTAAAGATACATTACGCGGGAGGTGATAACAATTAATCTAATCAAAGTTGCGATTTTGATGTATACACTTGATCCATTATGAACATTCATTTATCAATATAAATTAAGCATCATATTATTTAGAAAAGGAAATTCATTCAGTAGATCGGTTTCGTCCTTATTTGGAACTCATCACATACAGGGCTCAAAGCTGGGCAAGTCTGCTTCGGAATCTGGAGCAACCTTGTTTAAACCATCTATTATCACCGCTCATGCAATCAGTGTTCATTCAAAATATTTTAAAAATATTTATCAAATTAGGACATATATTTATCTTCAATTTGTAAAAATGTAGCCGTTTCAGATTTACGAACCGGGGGTTTCATATAAGTATAATACTAAGACTGCTCGTATCTGATTATCAAATTTCAGTCCATAAATATGTGGCTTCATAGCATTAATTTAAGACGTGTATAGGTTTCCAAAATATAAATTTTTCGCAAATGTGCAATATTGCTTTCACGTAACTTTCTCTATTGTAATAAATCATCTTTTTGCATTTACTGAATTAGAAACATTAGAGCAGTTAAAATTATTATTAAGACACGAATGTGTGAATTAAAATCGAAGCGCTTTTTTATTGTACCAGATCCCAATACGATGCCAAACTACCCGTAACTTCCATGAAAATTGATTACCTTGACCTTGTGGCGTTAGGTCAGAGTGTGTACAAATATTATATGTAAGAGATTTTTTAAATTTAAATATATGAACGGTAGAAAAAGAGTGAGATAATCAAATGTAAAAAATAAGTGGCGTATTAGAAAACTCAAATTTCTTTAGAGTGATGCTCAGAGAATTACTGCGAGGAGGACTGTTTCATGTCATGACAGGCAGATCATGAATATCTAATTACAGGTTTTAATCCGCTTTGATAAAAGAGATTAGAAACCGGCTGACGGTATACATATTTTAAACTAAATCGACTATCGATTCCGGTTAATATGAAGCATGTATAATATTTTGGTAGAATATAAAACTAAACCACTAAATCTGATCAAGGAAAATACCTCCTTTCGAAGATAAAATGTTATAATTTTACAAATGTGTCTTAAAATAGCTGTATTACACAAAATTTTTTTCATTAGCACTAATCGTTTGCAGCGGAATTTATTCCATTATTATAAAAATTAGCTAGCTAATGCGATAACAATTACTCTAAAGAAATATTTGAACAATGTTGACCTCGGAAGAATGGTTGAAATGAAAAGCGAAAATACAAGGGAAAAAATGTAAAGTTGTGATTATGGTAGAGCATGACACAACAAAATGCGTTAAAAGTCCTTGCATATACGTCAAGAAAAATTTGCATAAATGCACCAATAAGCAAATAGGATTTTAGAACAAATGATTAGAACCGATGATCATTTCTAACTTTTTAGTCAATAGAGTGTTGGGCTTAGTAGTAAACTGATCTCCAGCGTAAACTCCATTTAAATTCATCTGATATAAGCTGTTTATGAGGAATCTAATTGGCCCAGTCATGTTATGCATTGTTAAATAAAACATTTTGACTTTGATAGCCCTAAAGAGGGCCGTCGTTTAGATATCTGTAGTTTTATGCGCTTCTTCAACCGCTTTTGATTTTTAGTTGACATAAATCTATCTGGATAAGTTACAGTAATTACCGATACGGAATCGCAGAGTTTAACCGCCTCTAATCAAAGTAATAGACTCTTCCTCATCACAACTCTTAGACAACATTTTTGAAATCTGTTAATGGTGATAGTTATAGACGTATATTGATTTAGTTGGGAAAAACCAGCCAATAAGTTGAATTTTTTTTAAATTTCGCCATCTGATTAATAGTTAATAGTCAAATTTGACTCAATGTCATGTACAAAATTTGGCCGGGATTCTTTCTTCCCTTGGTATGATGTCACTCAGGAATAAACATTCGGAAAAGTTTATCAGAGACAACAGCAAAAATTGCATAACAGGAAATCTTGAATTTATAAATGATTATTATTATGCATAATTCTTTTAAAAAGTAGAATTTATTCGATAGACTATTATACCAAAAAGATTTTCATAAAAATGGAGCCTTAAATATCGATCGAAAACATATTGAATGCCATTACAAATTATTACATCCACAATGATAAATGACCCATCATTTATTTAAATTAGAAAGAACAGAATTGATATCATTTCAATTGAAAATGACAGATCGATAGTTGATAGTCTGATTAGGTTTGAGCCACGTCCGCGGCAAATTCTGGGAAGAACTTGAATACTTTTGAATAAGTGCGAAACCAGGATACCGGATGAATTAATTTCGCTACCTAATGGAGTATTTTGTTTATAATGCCAATATATATATATATATATATATTTATATAAATCCTGTTATTAGACATCAAATCAATATTTATATATTCATATATTTTCACAAACACTTGATTAGTGTCGAGTAAAGCCAAAGAAGTTAATCTTGATGAATGGCAAGATATCTTGTTCAATGTTTAGTTTATACTGACAACATATATATTAAAAAACTCTGTTGATACACTTCAATTTCATATTCATAACAAATAGGAAAGTAAATTAATTTATGAAGAGATTTAGAATTTTTTCTTCTTTCCAGTCAAATTATATAGAATGAGCTAGCAATCTCCTATGCTTAAATTAAATGTGTAATATGCGTAGATTTTCCAATTAATTAAATAACTTAGGTTTAGATTGTGTAGAATATTACAAGTTGGTGTGCGGTTTTGGTTTTGGATGGTTAGTTATTCAATACAGATTGGTAATTTATTTATTTTAATCATCTTTAATAACTGTTGTTCGTTGTGTGGGCTGGTTGCGTATTCAGCTTCTGCCAAGCCGGTAGTTTTTCTATACAAATTATTACTTAAATCAAGGTTGCGCAATTGAGATGCACGCCAATACATTAATATATTTATTTTTCAGTATAAACTAAGCACTATATAAGAATGCAAATTTAATTCATCCAGTAGACCGGTTTCGTTCTTATTGGGAACTCATCTATTACCCACAAGAATTTTGCCGCGGTCGTGGCTCGAACTAGAAAATATTAAGTCAATACAATTTAACAATAATTGTTTGCGCGGGTGGCGGTAACAATTCTTTAAATCAAGTTTGCGAGCTTGAAGTAAACACCAATCCCATTGTATTTAACCAGTATGGTAGTTTTGTTATGTTGTTCGAACACTGGTTAAATAAACTGGATTGGTGTTTACTAAGCTCGCAAACTTGATTTAGAAAATATTTGTATCGAAGTGAAAGCTCATCTTAAAGTGGCAACCTTAGGGCACAATATACGAAAAAAATGTTACATACTAAGTTACGATTGCTGTTTGTCTCTCTTCAGGTGGCGCCTAATTGTCATCTATTTAGATCTACATTTTCAAGAATCCATAGTACCTTCTTCATAATAGTACAAAATCATGCCACCCAATAAAGTAGTAATGAACTTCAAGACCCTACAATAACCAACCATTTATTTCTGCAAATGATGATAGTAACTATTTAATCATAAGCTGTTCTTGAGCTAGAGACAAATTTATATAGTGTACATATATATATATATATATATATATATATATATATATATATATCGCCGCTAATTGGTCAGCCAGTTGAACTACTCGATGAACACTGTAAAAACGCCAATATACTTGAAACCACAATCAATTCTTCAGTGGCGTCAACTGCCGATACATGTAAATCAGTCGAGTGCAGATGAGCACCAGAGGGATGTAAGTCTTTAGTGTCATGAACCAGAGCATGATAATTGCGAAAATTCGAGGCGTCATTTTTTCTCTCTTAACATAGTCATGCTACATCACCCGCCGCCAAAATTGACGTGATCTACGTCGAATATAAATCGAAGTCGTAGGCGGAGTCTTGATTTGATTTCTTCAGTATGCTCCGATTTTTTTTCTGTCATGTGAGTTTGCTCTTTAGAATTTGAAGCAGTCAATGACTCCATACATTGTGGCTAATGTTCTTAATCTTTGTAATTCACGCATTCTTGGATGAGTGGATTTAAACGAGTCATTGCTATTGATTGAAAGAATAAGACGTTCGACGCGGTTTGTTAAAGGACAGAAGTAATACGCGTCGGCCCTACTTCCTCCGTTAGTTTCTTGGTGATTGACTATCTTCATTTGGCTGGTTACCCTGAGGCCAGCGTGGAAATTCAGAAGGTATGCCATTTATAGCATGTTTGCATACACATTTTTGTGCCCCCACGTGCTGTGATTTGTACACCACGAGCTGACAGTAAGCAACTACCAGAGTTCCCGTGTCTAAATATGTTAGTGTACGTGCGCGGATATTGCCTCGATGAATAATGCCTTAAATGACGTTCTGAAGTTGCATGGAAGTAGTCTGGTCCCAGTTGTTGTGCTAAATTCACGATTTGAGTCATTTCGTTAGATAAATTTTCCTGGAAGGTCCAGAATTCTAATTTAGTGTCGTTATGAGTATTTACTGCGTTGACCGGTGGTGTTGTAGATTTTTCTTTTACCGTTTGTACATGTCCCAGCGTTGTTCAATGAGTTCGGCCAGCTCAACGGTCGTCAATCCGTCTTTTTGAGCATTGAAATGTAAAATTGTCTTGCGAGGAAAGAACAGGAGCTGGTGCAGAAGAAAGGTGTCATTATCACAGGCAACGTCTCGATATATTTGACGAAGTTAATGCAGGTACTGTTATGGACGCCGATCATTCATTGGGAAGTCTTGATATATTTTTCGTCCTCGTTCTTCCATGCTTATATCGTCAATCAGTTCCTTGTAAGGCCGTTTGCGTTTTCGCCATCATGCTGATAAAACTGCATGTCCAATATCTCAATCCAGTCATTCAAATATCCGTGTTCGATCGTTGATTTATAAACATTACTTCGCCTAACTTAATGCTGATTTTGAACTCGAGTAATGACTGGCGCTTGATCGTTTGTAGGTTGCTTGGCTTGTTCTTTGTACCACGAGTAAGTATTAAGGCTTAATCGTCCTTGCATCCAGTCGCATTTGGCCTCCACCTTTATTGATATTTTCTGGAGTTCACTGTACACCGCATCATCAATCACTTTCAAGGTGTCTCGTATAAAAAATTCATTCACACTGAACTATTTGTCAACCATAACTTTTGAAGCAGTTACCATTTAAACGAAAGTTATAGGTGCAGAATTAGTAACTAATTCACGGTCGCATGTCCGTTCTATAATGTTAGATTTGGTGCTGCTAGTTGGAACTCAAAGTCGAATGAGATGCAGATAGACGCTATCTGATGGAAAGGCTAACCGAATAAACATGCTTGTATATAACTGAAATTGTTTGTAGTGTACCACATGTTGGCACAGTGGATTGGGAAGCAATTGTGTCTCGGTTTGAGACCCGTTCGCGACAAAATTGTGGAAAGTACCTTTATTTTTCCGCATTAGGACGAAACCTTTTTACTGTAAAAATTGTTTCTGCAATATTATACGGCGCTTGGTTTGTTCCTAGAAGTATATTTAATAGGATGGGTTGGTATCAAAAGTTCGTCACTTTGATTCAAATAATCTTTATCACCATCCGTTCAATCAATAACCATTTAATTTAATAAATCATTGCTTCTGATCTGTTGTAAGGCATACATAAATATGTTCTGTGCCAATTTTTTTGCTCTTTCTACTTCTGGTGACATCTGTACAGATAGGGTTTAATACAATTACTGAATATACATTTAGAAATTTCCTTAGTTCAATAGTGCTCATATAGGATTATTTATATAACTATTCCTAGCTGATGAACACACGTGTTATCTGGAACAGTCCGGTACACCAAATTTAACTTAACTTGACACGGAATCTGAAACATACCGAAATGGCCTATTGTTCCTTATTCTAAAAGATTACAATACTAGACAAATTTTAGACAAGGCAAATAACTTCGAGCCATATATCAAACTCATATTAGAGCAAGAGCACTGGATGATGCAAACGTTTCTCGAAATTCATCTTGTTCGATATAAAAAATGGCAGCTTGACAAAATCGATAAGTCAGCTATTCACATTCACGACCATATGCATATTTTTAAAATTTAATTTAAATCGTTACTTTTAAATGTTGGTGTGATACTTACCGGAACCTAGACATAGGCGAGGTTTCAATCCGTATTTTCTAGCCATTTGTACATGTGGTTAGTATTTTTTAATAAAATATTGTAGAATAAATTTTGCTGCATAAATATTTTACATTACAACGAGGCACTACATTAACTAATTTAAATTATATTTACAATTAAAACGACTAGTAATGTAAACTTTGCGATTAATTTCAACGTCAGATAATATTCTGTTGAATTAATATACGTTAAATTCTGTAGCGCTTTCTCAACTGGGATTTTGCCAATTAACATGACACGAAAGGTATATACAAGTAAAGAACGAAAAATCTACGAATATTGTTAGATTTACACATAAAAAATTGAAAGTGTTAATAAAGTCAGAATATTAGCAATTGGAAAATTACTATGATCGTCAAATTTGGACAGTCTTAGCCTCGCTGTTGCCCATTCTTTGGGGTTGTAAACAAACTTATAAACATGTTTGGAAATGAAGTGTAAATTTTTTTAATGAAACATTGGCATAAGTCAGTCATAGAATGGGAGCAAGAATTGACGAAATTTCTGCTATGAAAAGTCGTTAGGCACACTGGTGTACCGTGTTTTTCAACTGAATATTAAATAGGAAGACTTCATTTGAGTCTGATCGCTGTTTCCGACGAACATCAAAACGATAAACGTAGCAGTTCTGATTTAGAAAATAAGCAAATGCGACAATAACTCGTCCAAATAATTTGGCTTCCCCATTGAATTGGCTGAATAATAAATATAGTTATATCCTTTTGCAAATATACTGGAATGCCTTTTGAATAAACATGCACATATGCTATGAAATAATGCTCTTTTTTAAACATGCAGGATATTTTGTAGGAATAAAATAGCGAAATCGAATATTTAAAAGTTTTTTTTAATTTAAGTGTGATCTACTAGTGGTACACATTTATGAACAGAAATTAGGGAATTTTTTTAGAAAAGCCAGATTGTTTTATGTTATAATTAAATAATCATTCATTGCACTAGTGGTGATATAAATTATTTAAATCAAGTCTGAGGACTTGATTTAAACACAAACTTTATTGCGTATAAATATATAAGTATTGCTTAATGTAGAAAAAGGCAATTGCTTTCGTCCTTATAGAGAACTTCACCATTACTTGAGCCAAAATTAACAGAAAAAGCATCGAGAAAAAAATAGAATTTGCACAAATTTGAAATTCTATTGCAAATAAGCGAATACACAACCAAAGGTTATTTTTTAAAAATCACATCACACTCTATCAAGTCCGTCAGATAAAGGATTAAACAGAGTTTAGCATTTGCAGTTATGCGCAACAAAATATAAAATTATAATTTATTGTATTATAAGTTATGGATGCTGTGAATGAATAATTTAATTATTCTTTTTATGTTGTTTGTGTAAGTGCAATATATATTGCAAAGGTATTTTCCAAAGTGCTTGAGTTTGGCAAGGGAATTAACACAAAAAAGCGTTCATTTGCTCTATCGTCTTTATAAATGAGATAGTGTTCCAACAGCCACGGTTAAAGTGTATGATATATTTGCAACCAACGCACGCCTGCTTGAAAATTATGCTGTCAGTAAGGAAGCATAAACACGGAGAATTATTTTAAAATACATTCATAAGATTGCTTGCATTCATATTTTTAATATTTAGAATTTGCTTTGCAACATGTTTTATTTAAATAATTTGAAAAAATGTATGTGTTTGTTTTGTTATTTTACCAAATCTCATTCTATGAATATATTTTCAGCAATCAACAACTCTAAAATTGTCTATTTATACTTATGAAAAATCTACTTAGGACGATAAATGGACAGGAATAACTGATTATTAAAATGCACAATAAATAATGCATTTTGTCAAAGCAGAGCTAAAGATGGACAACGCTTCCGATGTTGCTAAAATTAAATTCCTCAAATTTGCACTGCAAACCAAGATGATTCTAAATTTAACAATAATTGATTGCACGGGTGGTGATAACAATTCTTTGAATCAAGTTTGCGAGCTTGAAGTAAATAACAATCCCATTGTATTTAACCAGTCATCGGACAACATAGCAAAACTACCGCCAGCCGCACGCACTGACGCGTTTCGACCTTCCATGATCATCATCAGAGTACGACGGCAAACTGACTAGCAAGGATCAAACTGCATTGCATATATATATGGAAAGCGTGCACTGGTGCATTTCGATGATCATGGATGGTCGAAATGCCTCAGTGCGTACGACCGGCGGTAGTATTGCTATTTTGTCCGACGACTGGTTAAATACAATGGGATTGGTGTTTATTTCAAGCTCGCAAACTTTATTTAAAGAATGATTCTTAATTGGTTGTAGAAGTAAATAATGACGTACAGCAGTTCATTGAAGAAGAATCCGCTCCGACATATTCAATACACACATTAAAAATAATTGATCTTGATTTAAATTGATGACTGCATGTGTCTCTATGCAAGATTGTGCTTATGTAAGCGAGTTTCGTTAAATTTCGTTGAATTAGTAGAAGCACAAGGCATTGAAGCTATACGGCGAAATCTCTTCCAAATTTACTTTACATCTAACCGGATATTCCAGTTCAGGTAAAATTTAGCGAAACTGGTTAAAAAATAACTTCAGAAACCGTCATTTCTACAAAAGGTTTTTCTTTAATACATCAAGAATTTTTCATTAAACACTATTGTACATTTCTTATATTATTGCAATTGAGCATTTTGTAACATAAATAATTTGGTTTGCCATGTAAGAAACGCTTGGTATCCTCCAAAAAATATTTTTTGGTGCATTATAGAGATACGATTTAAGAAAAAAAATATAAAATATATAATGAATAAAATTATTCACGAAACTATACGCAACTGAACAAAACTTTTAAATTAATTATTTCAGAACTTAAAATACCGGTTAAAACTGTGATATTACTTGTTACCATGACCTTGAAAAATAAAACATTTACTATCTAATTTTTTTTAAGACTCACTTTACAAAGCGTCAATTCGTGGATGGCTAACTCAACTCTCGCAAAGCCTCCTTTTCCTAGTTTTTCGCCGCACAAATGATACTTGCCCACCAGACGTATCCTTTTTTTGTCCATGTCCTTGTCTAAACTTAACGCTCATTTATGTTCACAAGCTGTTTGTAAAAGCATAAACAATTAGCGATAGAAGACATTTTTTAAAAGAAGACGCGTTAAATACGAAGAGCATACAACCAGAGAGACATAAGCATTAAAGCTTGCTGTTACATAGGAAATATTCTCAAATTCTATCACTAAAAAAAGATATTTCATACTAAGATGCAGAATAATGGACAAGCATAGACCAAGAAGGCAATTAAATTCGTTCGAAATGGAGAGCTGAATTTAGGAAATGAATATACTGCATCTCGATAAAAAGGAAATAATTCCATAAATATTGGTTACTTTCTCATTCTACCATTTTACATTTGTAAAAGATACTAAAAAGCATTTGGTTATTTTTATGTATGGCCTACATGTCGATGCAATTATATATATATATATATATATATATATATATATATATATATATATATATATATTGTCTTTTTAGGAAGATAAAAAATATTTAATTACACGTTTAACTGAAAATAAATTTAATTCTTCTATATAGTACAAGGTCAATATAATTTAAAAAATTGGTAAACCAAATCACGAAGATCTACTCGGAATACAAGATCGAGAAAAAGCTAGAATATCTAAGGAACGTTTTGCTAATAAAAAGATACTGGGAGCGGCTCATGGACGTCAATATCCGACCTCGTTCGATTATTGCTAAAGAGGACACCAAAAAATGCTTTCTTAAACTTACCGTGAATAGGCAACATACAAGTCTCAGTATATGTAATCCAATTAATTTGAATCACTAAAGTAAATTTACTTTGTAAAAAAGTTAACATCAAATTCAGCACATAGAGACTCCTAAGGTTGGATTCCAAATATCAATGGGAAATTCTCTACATATACATCTTTGTCTACAAACAATTATGTGCACATGGTAGCATATATATTGGACGTACAACAAATAAATTGATCAACATAGTCCAACAATGGATAACGCAGGATTTGACTGGCAACATCAGGAAAATCAGCTTCTTAGGAACATGTATTTGAAACGGACTTCCAACCGTTTGAACGAATTTATCATTTCTACAAAATTGAAGTCGTAAAAGGTTATGCACATACGAAAGCTTTTTTAAATAAGAGAAATTACCAGGTCAAACCACTCAAAATTACCATCGACACGGTATTTGAATCCACTGGGCAAAAATCAAACAAAAAATCTTTTATATGCTTACGTCCGTTCGAACAAGAAAATACACTGGACCAGCGTCAGAAAATATTCCATCAAATTTTCAACAACCTGAAGAAACAACAACTTCGCAAACGGCATTACTACCATTGGTACTAGTGAGCGAATTTGCACAAAATTACTCGCGATCAACACTGCTTTCCGAACCCTTTGTGCTGTTACCAAGAGAACAAGATGGAACGCATAAATAAGGCGATACCAATGACAACATAAGGGGATAGACCATTCGAGAACAAAATAAAAAGAAGAGCGAATATATGATCAATACACTATCCTGCCAACCACGAATAAGTCGATCAAAAAAATCACATCGTAATGCAATGAGAATGACCTCTACACGAAAGCAAACACGTTCACATGCATATACGCACAAACACCAAGAAATCAGCCATCTACAAACCACCAAAAAGAAATAGAACTCAAACTGAATATCAAAAATTTTCGCATCCACTTAAGCAAATAAAAACCCGCAATGTATATAAATGAAAGACAATTAAATGTTTTTCTGAAATAAACTGACATTGGCCCAATTTTTTATTAAATCTCTTTTCTATTCCTAAAAATTGGCTGTCTAATATTTAAAGGCAATATATATATATATATATATATATATATATATATATATATATATATATATATATATATGAATATATGATCTAGTTGATGAATCTTATATAATGAAGTATATATATATATATTCATGTAAAATTTATGGGCTGCAAGATTGCTCCCAAATATTGCAATTACATTACAACCTGTAGAAGTTCTGGCTAATCCAAATATTTGTGTGCAATTACGAAACCGCACAAATGGATGAGTTGTATATGCTATTCTATGCAATTATTTCGAGAGTATGTGTTTACTTTTATCAGCTCAACAACAAGCAATATGACAAATATTGTAAATTGCAGACATAACCTGTAGTTCCGGCTAATCCAAATATTTGTGTGTACAGTCCTACAAATGGGATGAGTTGTATATGCTATTCTATGTAATTATTTCTGAGAGTATGTTTACTTTTATCAGCTCAACAAATGCTAAATATGACACACATACAATCCTTAATAATTGTTGTTTTGAAAATTTTAACGACTTTGTAACTTGATCATACGTATGTTGCTAGGTTATGTCTAATTTAAAAAAAGACCAATTTCCGCTTTAGTAGAGTATTAGTTTATGATATATATATATATATATATATATATATATATATATATATATATATATATATATACAAGGTCTCAACTAGCTTGCTTCTTCCGGTTTTAACAAAAGTGTCAACAAGTCAGTAAGCCATGCATGTTTTTTAGCTAAATCTAGACCAGTCATTGAGTATTTGAAATCAATAATAATTTGATCAAGCAAATTAAAATCACTAGTTGTAATATACTGAAGTATCTATGTAACAAATATTAATGGCTATTTTACCAGAACAATTCAGCAGTTAGGTAGGTAATATAGGTACCTACATTAATAAAATATTACCGTTAATTATGGTCGGTAGATAAGGCAGAAAAAAAATCAATGCCGGAGCTCTTTAACATAAAAGCAAATAAAGTTTTACATTATTGGTGAACTGGTTATATTTTATGTGCGTTTATTCCAATTAATACGGAAATTAATAAACTCATCCACCTGACGTTAGAGAATAATTCTGTTTAAAAAAAGTTTAATTATGTTTTCACCATTTTAACTTTAGATTTTATATATATTTTTGTAGAATTTTATTTGACTTAATCCATAGCTTAATTAGGATCACCTAGGTGAGATAATCGATATTTAACTATTTAATTATGTTTTTTGTGCTGATATTTTTTGGCTAGGTTATATATATTTGGTGTATTTTTACGTGTACCAATCATTATATGTGCCAAAATTAATTCACGTGTTACGCAATTATGGTCATACTAACATAATATATATTACGTGAAAATAAACTGCATATCCAGAATTCCTGTTCGCAAGATTTATGTGATGAGAAATTATAGTGGAAAAAAAGTTTCATATTATCATCTCTTAATCGGCAATACAGGTACCGCTGATTTGTATACTTCTTCATTTTATCTGGGAAGCTGTATTTCCAGCCTTTTTAGGTAAATTGTACCAACGGTGGAAGGAATTGCGCCTCCAATACATAAGTACGTCTATGGGGATGGGCCGGCAATAGGTTGATGAATCAACTCCCATAGGGCAACAGAATTTAGCCAATACAATTTCTCTATATTTTTGTTATAGTATGGCGACAAGGTAAGAAAATATCATTAAGAGTATTTCCAGATATCATTTGATATGTTCCTGTGTAATATAAATACTGTTTTCGGTGTAATCAAGCTGTAGAATTTTAGATTATTTCAAATAGCAACCGTTTAATTAGTTCAATGAATTGTAATTATTCAATGTTTCAGTATTATCAATATAAATAAAAGTAATAAATTATCAAAGTACTTTAAAATATGCGCTCAACCAGTAATTGCTTGCCGAAGTTTCAAATTTAAATGACGACCGCATTCGTATTTTTCCTTTTTTATCTCTGGATTATAAATTTTAGTAGAGCGCAGATTAATAAATGAAATTAAGATTTTGAGGGATTCCGGTTTAATTTATGAGGCCCTGCACAGAAACTCAAGTCAGTTGGATCATCTACGCCAACAATGTACGGACTACCAAAATCACACAAAATATTGTTCAATGAGGCAAATTATATCAATGGTAAATTATCGGTTTCATGTACTGGCTAAATGGCATATTCGTTTACTACTAGGTATTTATTCTGTTGCCGATTCGTTTGAGTTAGTAAACAAAATTCAATATATAAATGTTGAAAAAAAGATTATGGTATCTTTTTATGATACGTCTTGGTTTACAAATGTTGCAATTGACGAAACTATTGACATTATAGTCAAAGCGGTAGAACACGATATATTACCATCGCCGGTGCCAGGTCAAACTCTACGCAAGCTTACCTTATTATGCACGAAAGACGTACGATTTCGTTTTAATGGAAACATCTACAAACAGACTGATGGTGTCGCAATGGGAAGCCCCTTATCTCCAGTGTTGGCTGAGATTATTCTAGGGCACCTAGAAAATACATCATTAAAGAGTGACATAAGTAAATGTGCTCAATATATACGGTACGTGGATGACATATTTCTTGTACTTAAAAACAGGTCGCAATCACGAACATTGCTTCAAAGTTTCAACAAAGCACATAAGAATATCGGCTTCACGTCAAAGCACGAGAAAGATGATCGTCTGCCTTTCCTAGATGTACTATTAAAGAAAGAAACTAATGGTAAATTAAACAGAACAATTTACCATAAACCAACATGGTCTGCACAGTATTTGCATTATAGCAGTTTTGTGCCATTTCAATATAAATTATCAACAGTTCGTGGTTGCTTCTCAAGAATTGACAGGTTGGTTAGTCAAGATTCTAAAGAAAATGAATATAATAAAGCAATTAACGATTTAATGTCTAATGGCTATCCCAGACAATTAATTGAATCAATTATTAAAAGGGGAATTAAACAGAAACAGACGTATTATGGGCCAGAAAAGAAAACAGTCTACCTAAACATCCCATTTAAGGGGGATGCAGTTTCCCGAATGGCACAAAAGAAAGTTGAAGCAGCATTAACACGCACATTTAATGCAGCCAAACTACGAGTGTTATTTAGGATAACACACTTGCCTTTACCAGCAATCAAAGAGAAACAGCCGTTAATGTCGATATAAAATATTATTTACCAATATATATACGCAAATTGTCGATTAACTTACGTAGGCCGATCGACCAGACGGTTAATTACTCGAATGAGATAACACTGTAACTTAAACGCCTGTTTTAAATAAAATGGTGAACAAACGTCTTAAATTGCGCAACAAACCGTCGAAACATTACACTTATGTTCTCCAGACGTAGCATACAATATAATTACTAAATGCAATAACAAAAGGGAGCTAGCCACATACGAAGCCTTATGGATAAACAAATTGCAGCCGGATTTATGCAAGCAGAAAATGCATGTTCAGGCATTGATCTTGAACTGGATTGATTGTTTTCTATATTTTCACACTCTCTCTCTATTTTTACATATGTCTATCTTCTTTTTCCTTCCATTTTATAAATAAAGATATGTTCATTAGTAGATACTTGAGGAGATAATGAGAAGCGTTTCTTGTATCAGATAAAATTTCTTTTTGTTTTTGCACATAGGAAGGGTACACTGTATAAATTTCATGCTACTTCCGTTTACAGTTTGACTCAAATTCATAAGACGAAACTGTCAGAAACGACAATCTTGGATGTTACCGTGAGTTCTCTTATTTATACGTTTGAAACTGAGTACTTCAAAAATAATTATTGTTAAAGAAGGCAATTTTACTGAATCTGAATCAGAGTAGAACTTTTTTGCCTATTAAATAACGATACATTTCATTTACTCATGCTACATTTTCATAAAATGTTTCGGATTATATCGAAACATATCATTATTTTATTATTTTTCTATTCATTTGATAGAGTCCATTAATTTTAAGGAATGTTTAGCTAACTTTTATTGTAATTTCAATAGAATATTGTGCCAAATGCTCCACAAGTGTCACGTGCTATTTCAGACTGACCGACTAACCGTAATTCAGTCAAAAGTCAGCAGAAATTTGTTTATTTTTCTTAGTTTTCTTTTAGCATTTTTTATTCTCAACTACGCAACTCGCATATTAATGAAATAAGAATTTGTAGATCCTTCTTGATGTGACCTGTGCTCTAGCTGCGGCGATGAATATCTGCACAAATGAACTGCGTTTGACGCAAAAGCAAGACTCTCGCTCCCATTTCGAATAGAAACAACATATTTGGTAGACGCGGGAATAACTCTGGCATTTGATAGAAAGATGCGATTTCAGATACATTTCATATGTGTATATAAGCGCCGTGACATAAATGATGATTTTAAAACCATGCTTCAACTTTGTTTGAAGTCATGCCAAATATGCAGAGATAGAAATTTAATAAATTATATTCTGTTTATTTGAATTTTCATAGTGACGACAAACCATGTGTGTATTTATAGAAACAAAATTTTATTTAAGGCGTTAGAAAAATTTACGATTTCTCCTATTTCTTTACTATTTATAACGAACTATTTATTTAATAAATTTAAATGGCATTAGCTGATTTTGCCAAAAGATGTTGAAGTTGATGTTTATTAAAATATTCGACGCTACATAACAGGTGTTTTTAACACTTCGTTGCAGTAAGAATTCGCATCAGTGCTACTACGCGATTATTGAAAGCCAGCATTTGTTTTTAGTTTCAATCTGCGTTAGAAAAAAATTCACAAATTGTATGGTAAAAGATGCTTCAAATTTATCAGTACATCCATTGGTTAGCTAACGTGATTTCGCGCTTCGTAGAAATCCGCTGTCTCGGATTTAGCAACACGTTTACGTGTATTTGTGATCAATATATATATATATATATATATATATATATATATAATGAATAAAATGGAAATTTTTGCCTTAATCGATATTTCATGCGACTTATTCATTGATTTTAATCAAACTAAGTATCAGTGAGTAGGAGTTCATTTACTGCGTTTACAGCTACAAATTCTATGGTTGAGTGACAATGGAACATCAGTTTATTATGCTGATTCAATGCAATTCAGCACTTTTATTGCTTCAAAAACTAATTAATTTTCATGCTGAAAGAAGTCCAGTCTCAATTTTTGATGCGCAAAAAGCAATGCGGCTAACTAGTCTTAACTGTATATGTCTCGAGACTGGCAGATATATTATACTGCTTCCTTTTTAAAAGCCACTTGCCTGAGAACATGGCTTGGACTAATTCAACAACGGAAGTATTTATACTTAATGGCTGATGCAATAACATTTCTTTTATAATGTATATGCCAATATGAAGTTGCACTTTAAAAAAAACATTACACCACTTTCCGTTGCAGCCATTTATTTTATGAAGTTCCTTATGTACGTGTACTTTATATATATATATATATCTATATATATATATATATATATATATATATATATATATATATTTATATGCGTGTGTATTAGCGTGTAAAATACAATCAATTATGTTTCAGTAAAGGAAATATAACATACTTGTAATCTCAAAACAACAAAACAGGCCATAGCAACGACGTTATCAATTGTAATTGATTTTTGTTGTGATACCTATTCACAGACACCTGATGCCACTTTTGTGGACAAAATATTGTTTTATCTTTAGCAGAAAAAATTGCTTTTTCCACAAATTGCATTTCAAGCTATTGGAACGATTTTTAAAATAATATCTGTAAAAGATTTAAATATCTAATCGAAAAAAGCACAGATAATTTTGGAATAAATTTAAATTACATAAGTGTATTTACGAATAAAAGGTGACCTCAAGGGAAGTAATTAGAAAACAATGACATTATAGATGAAATCGAGTTTAGTCCATATCCAGAAGAGAAAAATATCATTTAACAGCTGAAGCTGTCATTGGGTTAATGTGAGTTGAAGAATAGTATACAGCTTTATTTCGCGTATTGAAAAGTGCAACATAATAAGCTATAAATTTGGGGATACTTTTACTATGCTGTAGAATTGGTTAGAAACTTTGGGATTGTTGTATATTTCAAATTATTTCTGGAGAAAGCTGCAAAACGATCATGATTGTTACTGCATAAAATGTGCGCTGTCGATATTTACTGTTCAGTAAAAATTATGCGAAACTATCTGAAGTGAGACACGAGTATCTAATTTTGCATAACTTATATACAAATTGTATTATAGTCTTCAGGAGTCAGTCGGTCGTCGTACTCTGTTTATGATCACAGAATATCGAAACGCGTTGAAACAGTTGTCTGACAATATATATTTACAATATTGTGTGATTTTTTATACACAATGGGATTCGTTTTTATCCCAAGCTCACCAACTTGACTTACATTAATCATGACAGTTGTCGCTCAATCATTAGTTGTCAAACTTGCAAACAAATAAAATTTTGGCAAAATCTGAAAAGCGTTCACGTTTCTGAAAGAATGGAAATTTTGCAGCTGGCATTTCCTGTCAAATGCAATGTATGCGACACTACCAGTTGTTAGAGCTGAATATCCAATTTGGCTTTCCTTGATAAGCAGTGGAATTGATTTTGGTTTTTTAGGTTACAATTGTACTCTGTTGATGACCATAGAAGTTCAAAACGCGAGATTACGTGTGATTGATGGTTTTTTCTATGAATTACGACTGTTTATGTATAAAAGGATTGTTGTTTAGTTCAAGCTTGAAACATTGGCCTAAATATTTGTCTATAATGCCGTTAAGTAAAGAGTGGTATAATAGGCTAAAATCAAAGCGTATCGACTCAAAGCTAATGTAAAATGCGCTGTGCTGCCTGAAAGATATCATACCACCAGCGATGATACTATGGGCAACTGGTGAAAACTAAATGTTGATGAAGATAATAGAAACGAGTGTCTGATTAAATAGAGAAATTAATTTGAATAGGTACTTAAAAATCCGTCATTTGCCAATTGCGATAGCAAATATTTCTAAAGGATTACGAAATAAAAAATCAAAGAGAAGTAAAATAACAATTAGAGCTAAATAAATAAATCGCTAAATAATTGATTATTACAGAAAATGCGGCAAAATTAAAAATGAAGTAACTATTACATATGGAAGTGTCAACCGGCCTTAGCTACGAATTAAAAAAAACAATTAAGAAGTATTGAGGAAGCAGGTGGAATCAATTACTTTTTCGTTATAAGGAAAGCATTGTGTCATATATGCTTGTTTAATTTTGGTAGAAATGCATTTGTGCAAGTTGTGTTGCGTTGCACAGAATCCAAAATATCGCTTAAGCTTAAAAAAATCAAATCATTTCAGTTTGACCAGGTGATTGTGACAAGCACTGTCAAATCTGCTACAATTTTTTAAATTACTTTTTGCTGAAATAATATTTAAGAAAATAGCCTTTTCCGTTAAATTGAGTTTTTAATGATCTTATGTTCTCTTAAAAACTGATACGGTGCATACATAAGAATTTTATGCTTTTACATTATAAAAATAACATGTTAATACAGTTTTATAAATTAATTCTATGTTGAAATATTTTAGTTACGCCATAATTGATATATTTTTTCGTTTGCACGAGTAACAGACTGATTAGATTCCAAGTCAGTGAGACACAGCAATCTATTACAATACACCAGTCCAATTTAAGTTTTTACTTTAATGCAAGAAACAAAAACGTTTTGCGCATAGCAGAGGCTGTTAGTTGCAACCTTCCGTACCCGCAGAAATTTACTCAAAATTAGACTGCAAATGAATACAATATTAACTAGCAAATTAGTTTAGTGTACACATTTGTACGTTTACTCCAGAAAGTTTCTCTCCCGCTTCCTGTTCGATGTTGTATGATGTAAGTAATTAACGCAGAATTAGGCATTTTTTATACTTCAGTCATTAACGCGCTTAAACTAGCTGAATATGAGCTTTCTAAATACTCCCTAAATTTCCGGAATAGCTCCCATTGTTATCAGTACCAGGTACGTTTGAAAAAAACCTTTCCCGTCACATCTAAGGGATGTTCACATAAATAACTTTAGCATCACATATTTTTTCCATTGTCCATTCTCTTAATTAGTTAATGTACTTGATATGGTTTTTAATACGCAGACTTGAATTTTTAAAGATACTATATGATAATTTCTTTTAAACACCGATGCTTATTAAATTAAAAGAAAAAAACATCGGTAATAAAAGAAAACTTTGATGCATTTATTATATTCACAATAGTGACTAATCCTTAGCTAATTATTTAATATTTTCTCAGTTGTTGTAAGCGATCCTGTCATAATCAACTGCCTATGAAGCCAAATATTTTTCGCTTAAAATAAGGTCGAACGGACTAGTTATGCTAGATTTAGTTAATATTACAATACAAACAGAAAATTGTTTTAGAAATTTGTTCGTTGCGCGTAAATTACACATGAGAAAATTAACAATCAGTTTAACAGATAGGGGAAATATATTAGAAGAGACCGATTTTTCTTAATGACAAGTATGTTTGTAAAATTAAGCAATGAAACTTTACACAGAATATGAATCAAATAATTAAGAGAACACCGGTTCCTAAAACCGTGATAACAATTTTTTTTTAATTTGGGTTACGAGCATTATATAAACAATAATCTCATTATAAACATACATTTGACGGTATTAACGAAGTATGGTGTAGAGTACACAAATTAATTCACTCAAAAGATCAGTTTCGATCCTCTTGGGAACTCATCATGTATATTCCAGAATTTGCAACGGACAAGGTTCTGACCGCATCACGTCTAATTCAAAGTGTTTTGCTCCAACCAGTGAGCTACTTTATCCTACGCTACATACAATATTCAATTATATACTAATAAACGAGGTTTGATTAGCCTTTCTTTCAGGTTTAGCCTATATGGCGTATTTATGGGCCTAACTGACATTGTAGTACTGCTTTGAACACGTATATTAATAAACGAAAATTGGTTGCGCGTGTGGTGTTAACAATAATTCAAATAAATTTTACCATCTTGGTATAAACACTAATCCCATTATATGTATACATAAATTAGTACAATCTAACCATTGTGTAATGTATAAAAATAAAATCATATAGTAGACCGATTTCAGCTTTAGTGGGAGCTTTTCACGTAATGGCCGCGGTAAATTCTTCTGTGAAAAAATTTACTTCGGTACAATCTCCGTCTACGAAAATTTTTCGATTTCCAAAAAAGTGCGAAACTAGCTTACATGATAAAATGCCTTGGCTACTTTAATCGCTGTTTGGTTTATTCTTATAAAAGATATATGAAATCTTACCTCAAAACCTTTTGCACTATCATTACTCAAGATGACATGATATATGTTCAACAATGTCAGATCGGGTTCGGTTTGTTAGATCAATATGTAAAAGGGAAACCAAATAGCCTCCACCGAAAGAAAAGGCAAACTAAAAAAACAATTTTGTATATAAGTGCAACGTATTTGGACTTAAAGGCAAATGTCTACTGATTCGCGCCCCAGTCTTGGTAAATACTGACAATTACTTAACGAGTTCCCACTAAGGATGATATCAATTTTAATGATAAATTGAATATTCTACCTTAAAGAAGGCTTAGTTTATACTGAAAAGTAAAATATATATATATATATATATATATATATATATATATATATATGCGTTAATTGTCTTTCGTGGAATAGAGTAATAACGTTGCTTCAATAAATTTATCGTTACACGTATCACTATTTTTTCAAATATCTGAAAAAAGAACCGTCATTCATGAAATATTATTTCTTAATAAAAAAAAATATATATATATATATATAAATAAATATATATATAATACATCAGAGCCCTCAATTGGACCATAGATAAATTTGAATTAATTAATATAATTTTTCAAAAAATTGATTTTACGAATCTCCTGAAGTTGATGATTGGTTTTATTTCTCCTTTCCTTGATCATCTGGAATTTGGTCATTTATTTTTATTGAAAACCGTTTCGCAAGCTATTTTGATGTACCAGATCTTATCAAACTTTCTTACCTATTTGTCATTAGTGTCAGTATTTAAATCAAACTGTACAATTACGCCACACATTTGGTTGTTATTCGAATTTAATTATAATGTTTATAATGTACTTGATGTCCTCTAATACCAAATAAACGAAAAAATTATCGATTTTTTAAAATCATAGCTTTAACAAAATTAAGAGTTTTCTGTAAAAGGCAGATTTGTCAAATAATTATTTTATTCTCCAAATATTCATAATCTTACGCTCTTGTTTATTTGACATCTTCTGTGACAAGCATTAAATACATTAGCGTTTTATGCATTGCTTGATATGAATATGCATTTCTATATATATATATATATATATATATATATATATATATATATATGTATATGAATAAATCCGTAAGGTATATAACGAGTAAGATGCTCTATTTTTGGTCTGCGTGCGAATCAATAATAAAAAATATATGAATGGAAAAAGTCATTGCATATTGCAAATCCAGATGACCCAATGAATTTAGATGAAGACGAAGTGTCTTCTGGATTTTCGTAGGGCCGTCACCTTTGTGTTTAGGTAATGTGAATGGATAATACAGCTAAAGCGAGCTTGACTGCAGTTCACATACATTAACAAACCCTTATCACTTTCGAATAGTCATGCGTGAACTGGGTTTGAATTCTTAAAACCATAAATTTTCCCGGTATAATTGATTAAGCGTAGATGAAACTTGTTTAATTTGGTGCTCTTTATGCATTGCATTAAAGAGTTTAACTCATTCTCTCAATTTTAAAAATTAATTTTCCTACGAACAAGCCACATTCGCATTACCCGCCTATAAAATAGCCGCATTTTGCGTTTAATTAAAAACAGCCTAGAAAATTTGATCTCTTTTTTGTTATTGTGTGTTATCTATAATTTTTTCGCCATACGGCTTTCCTTTGTTTTTCTAGTATATTCGTTGCAAGTGTGACGAACGTTTAAGCAAGCTCTTGCTGGTAATTATTCACTTTTGTATCGCAGGTCCGAGGAAGGTTCACAAATACGGACATCACACGATTAATGGATACAGTCTTATAATTGCCTTTGTAGTAAGTAACTAAGAATTCAGAACCTCGCTTAAGACCCGGTGTACTTCGGCTTCAATGTTGAAAGTGTAATTATGTACGTAAACTTCCTGACAAGTTTTGAATTCTTTTTTGTAACTTTTATCGAGAGATGGTGTGCCTTTTGTGTTGCAATTGAAGGCTTTTCAGAGCACATTGAATTTACAATGTGATCGTCGTCTTTGATGGAAACTGACTGATTATAAACAAATTCGTCATATACGTATGGAATTGAGAGTTATAGCTAATGAGGATATGCGCAATTGATGCTTTTATATGGTCTCGATATTGAGAACGCATACCTTGTTATACCACTAGTAGTGTGGTAATCCGGTAGGATTTTTCACGAGAGGCGCATAACGCAGCCTTTAACTGGTGATATTAGCGTTCCAACGGACCATCGTATTGAATGTTGAACGATATCGTTCTACTCGCATCCACCTAAAAAGTATCGTATGCTCTCTTGGGTAGTGCGCGTCATAAATTTCGCACCTTGTTCGGTCAATTTGACACATGGAACACAAACATTACGATTTCTGGGTGCTGGCTAGTTAACGGTAATTCTGACAATTTTGCACCAGCTGGCTTATGCGGTTATTTTGGCCATTTGAGAATGAAATTGCTGAGGCGAATGACAATCTATAACACGACCGGATTGATGCATTAGTATAGAAAATGTTGCCATGAGTTGCAAACTGTAATGGAATGTCTTGATTCAATTTTGTACCCAGTCTTCCTTAACGATGTTGTTGCTGATGGCATCAATTAAATGTTTTTTAGTTTGTTTTCTGCTCCTTCAGTATGAAATTATTTTTGGAGATCGGTTTCCGTCTTTTTCTCTAACATTGGGTTGACGATAATAAATATTTCTTATTTTAAAATTTGTTGCATGCTAGCAGAACTTCATATCCTGTTCTTTAACCTCATCATTCAAACATCTCTGTGCGAGCGTTCGAATATAAAATTTGCTGATAATTACTGTTGTCTGACTCTAGTCACTGTAGAAACGACAGAAAATGCGGATTGCATGCAATGCTGAAATATTTGAATTCGCCTCAATGTTTGCTTTATAACATAATAAGATAAAAATGGCCATATCGTTTTTGAATCCGGTTGTTGGCAGATAAACTTCTCTTTCCCACTTTTAAATTTCTCTGCTATATATATTTACGATTAATCTTCCGGTAGCTGGCACAATAAAGACGTTATGCTCATTCATGTTGGCAATTGGTAACATAATTTTACAACATATAATTATTGCAATTCAAAAGACATCTGAGATGCTTCTGTCGAGAAAATTATGAGGTGAACACATACAATGAAGAAGTCACCTAGAGTTAAATTGTTCACAGTAATTTGAACTAAGTTCCTGTTTGGGTACCAGTTCGTAACAGTCATAAATACACAGGATGAATAAATCCGTTAAGTTAAAATAATTGTGCTTTTTGAACGTGTATATTTTCTTTGTCCACAAGTTTTTTCTGTAAAAAATTAGTATTGGCAAACTGTCAACCTTTATTACACACCTAGATAAATTTAAGGAAACCAGAACGACTTATCTGTAGTTTCTTATGACTGTCACGTTTGTGTGTGGCGTAATTTACATGGATAATTAAGCACAAACTTCATTGCCTGCAGATCGTAAACTTTAACAAAATCCTATCGTAATCAAATAAAACCGCGTTAAATACGATATCTTTGAAAATTATTTCTTTTATCGTGAGAATTTAATTTTGCGTGAGTTTGACTAAACATAAACTTAAATTAAATATTGATATACTGTTTTTCTTGAAATAGATTTGTTCACTTAGAAAAGCATGTATACACAATATTTTATTTACGTTTGTGTGCAGTTAAATTTAAACGAAATTAAATTATCAAGGTCTTGGCAAGATTATTCACAAATAAATTAGATTTCATCTATTCAATTTGTGAGTTCTTCTTTCTTCTAAATAATTAATGTTTTATTGCTGAGGAACACAATTTGATTATATATATATATATATATATATATATATATATATATATATATATATATATATGACAATTTAATTATAAATGGCGTATGATTAGATTTTTATTGAGTATCTTTATAACGCTTGATTTCTTTCTGATGTAAAATAGCAAATTAACTGAAGCAATTAAAAAAAGCACTAAACTAATTAAGAAACGTGCATATAATATATCTATTATTATATATACAATTAAAATTAATTAAAATGATTTTTTACTATCGATATATCACTAAAATACTTTAGCCAATAATTCATTTATGTGATGTTGACTAATTATTAAATAATTAAATAATAAGTAAAATATATATTTAAATCAAGGTTGCGACTTTGAAATAAATTCCAGTTCTATTATGTACATATATTTGACAATGTACACTAAACACTGTATAACGTAATAAAACTACTCATCCAATATATTTAAACGAACATTGGTTGCGCGGGTGGTGACAACAATTATTATAATCAAGGTTGCGGTCTTGATATAAACACCTGACCCATTAATTACTTACATATGTCAGTATAAACTAAGAATTGTATAGTGTAGAAAAGGCAATTCATCCAGTAGACCGGTTTCGTCCTTATTGGGAACTCATCATGTACTGGCCAGAATTTGCCGCGGACAGGATTCGAACCTGGGCACGTCTGCTTCGGAATCTGGTGCTCTAACCACTGAGCCATCCTGCCGCACTCTACACTAAACACAATTTTCAGTTATATACTAACTAATGTAACTTGGTTAGTCTATTTTTTCTTTAGGTGGGGCTCATAGGACATCCATTTAGACCAAAAGTTCCAACTAACCATCCCCAATTTGTCATTACTGAACAGACACCATACTACATGGGGAAGTGGTATTGAAATGAACATTTATTTAATTAAACGAAAATTGGTTGCGCGGGTGGTGATAACAATTATTAAAATCAAGGTTTTGGTCTTGATATAAACACCTGACTCATTAATGATGAGTTCCCAATAAGGGCAAAACCGGTCTATTGAATGAATTGCCTTTTCTACACTATACAATTATTAGTTTATACTGACATATGTAATTAATTAATGGATCAGGTGTTTATATCAAGACCGGAACCTTGATTATAATAATATTCATCCAGTATACCCATTTCCTCCATTTTGGGAATTCTTCACGTATATTCCAGTTTATGCACACAAAGAAAGTTTCATACCATGGCACGTCTGCTTCGGAACCTGTTGCTCCAAACATAGAAACATTCATTTGCACACCAGCTAACGATTCTTGGTAAGCCTTTACTTTACATTCATGCCTAAATTTCGAGCTAACCACCAACCATCTGTCATTAGAGACTAGACTCCATGTTACCGGGAAGTGGTTCTTCAAGTTAACATTTATAATATCAAAATATCATTGGTTTCGCTGGTGGTGATGACAATTATTTAATTCAATACATCCGGTAGACCGGTTTTGTTCTTATTGGAATCTCATCAGGTACTGTCTAGAATAAGTGAATTATTCGGTGATGAAAAATTATCTCTACGAGCCTGATTAAATCTTATGAATATAATTTACACAATTCACAAATAAGTTTATATCTTTATTTTTTTTAAATATAATAAGAAAATTAAAACAAATGGTGCAAAGGCAAAGCAATTAAATTATATTAATTTTCGGATCTTATTTAGCCAAAGTAAAGCTGTTTATATCGTAAGTATTATATAGATAGATTTTTCTGAGATATAAGAAATGAAGTTGTTGTTCTATAGAGTTGTGTTTCTGTAAGATCGGCAACGATAATCGACCACTTCTAAATGCTTACAACAATGAAGTTATATATATATATATATATATATATATATATAATATATATATATATATATATATATATATATATATATATCAATTGATATTACGTTTTTACAGATTAAAACTTAAACGCCAGCGAATTACTTCCCATAAAAAGGTAAAGTATTAAAATAAGATCTATTCTCAATATTGCATTAAAAAAGTTAGTCCGCATGTTAACAGGAAATATGGATACTTTTGGAATGTCGAGCATTAATAAAATTCCTAGTACCATTACCGTGTGCAAACTGTACAAGAAATTTTATCTGATACAAGAACCGTTTCTTTGTCATATTCTTTTTGCGTATCTACATATGAGCACCTCTTTATATATGAATCGAAATGCAACACAAAATAGAAAAAAATGGAACACTGAGAGAGTGTGAAATCTTGTAACTTATAAAATTTCTTATTCTTTTTGCACATGTAAATAGTACTAAGAAATATGAATACGTTAAACGCTGTTTTGGGTAAAAATGAAGTACTTTCTAGAGGTAACTGCTATTGTTTTCATTTATAGAATCCACATAATGATGCGCAACACACCTGAGCGAACTAAATAGCCTCAGAGAATCGAAAAAACGCATATTTTTATTTGACCTAATTTGATTCTTAATTGATAATGATAAATAAGGTATAAATGATGCAACGTAGTTTTATGCCTTGTGAGTAGTCGAAAATGCTGGGGTGCTAATTAACTGTTATTAAAAAATCTGTGCACTGGAAAATATAATACCTAGTTTTTTTAACCCAATATTTGTCTCTTGTGCCTGTGTATGCTAAAAGCACTGCAGCAAGTAGGACCAGATCTATAAGATTCTTAAGATTTTAACACTAATTTGCTAATAAATATACACGCTAATAAATACACATTCTTTGGCTATGAATGCGTTTCCATTGTGCAGGTGCAGTTATTGCGTCAGTGAATGTAGAAAAATTCCATGATATATTATTCCGTTTTATTTTCATTGAAAACTTCAATGTAAATTATAGTAAGTTGCTCGGTTGTTAAATTTAAAATTTTTCTCTCGTTTTCATATATATATATAAATATTGATTTCTTGTTAGCTGTTCGCAGTATAAATTGATCAATTCACGAAGGTGTTTTTAAATGTACACCAAGAAAAGGAAACTGTTACTTACGCGTTTCAAAGTATCAAAGAATTTTTATTTTTTCAATTTTTGGAAGTAAACAATGTGGGCAATAATATTCGCAATAGTTCCTATCTCGGATGTATTAGAATGTCAATTGGATTACTCTAGTGACAGTATTTGACAAATATCATCATTCTTTGACATTAATGATTAATTTTTTATTATTAAAAGCCATTGTACTCACGAATAAAACTTTATAGTGAAATTCCAACAAAATATGTACAATAATTAGAATTCTACATTTTCAACATGTTGTACACACTATAGTCTAAAATAAGCTTAGTATAATATATCATAATTAATTAGTCTACGATTAAAGGAAGTTATATATTTACCAGACAATGTTGCCCAAACATCAATATATTTATTTTAATTGCTTATTAGTTATCCGGCATTATGCCGGAGGGGATCATTAAAAGTAAAGCGCAAATTCAATATTTATGGTTTATTGTACAGCGTACATATTGTTAACAATCACAGTTAAAATCTGACATGCAAATTCAGTGGATGTTATATTCAAATCAAAATTAAGATGCATTTTTATATCCACGGTTTTTCATTAGTAGTCGTTATACTAATAAATTTGCGATAACAGTTCATTAAAAATTAAAGGCAAATTATTTGCAACAATTTATTTTTACTAAACTTCTATGTTATTCCGTAAAAGTTTTACATTAATCAGATAACACTATTATACTTTTATAAAGTGAGTCTTTCTCATCGACCAAAATGTTGATATAAAATTAAACAGCCCGTAGTTTAACAAGCAAAAAGAGATGTTGCTCACTTTGAAAATTGCGACGTTTTGCATAAATCAGATTCTATTACCTATTTCATTATATTATGATATATTCTTCTTTAATAGGGTTTCGCAAATATAATGAAATAATTAATTTTAATTCGGCAGTTCAAAATATTACCTAAATGATTGCAATATTAATAAAATATTTAAGCGCATGATTGTTTTTTCTTTAAAATATTGGATATGCAAATATTATTTTATTTTATATTTTAATGTAATTGTGTTATTATTTAATGATTTGCACAATATCACAAAAATATTTATTTATTTATACGAAATATAGTTGATTCTCGAATCTTTAGAATACCTTCATTACCTTACATATATCTCTTCCCCAAAGTAGGAAAATAAGAGTTTTAATTTTTGAGAAAATGCAACCTATTTCATCCTATATGTGAGCTTGTTATTATAGATGTATTCAAATTAATGTTTTTTAAATTATACATTAAATAATTAAGTACCTTTGACAAGATCTAGTAAATGAAAACTAAAGCAACTAAACGAACTATGAATGAGATTTCATTGTTTATCACATTTTTCAAATGCATAATAAACGAAGGTAACGTTATATGAATTAAAGAATGATGCTCGCATGTAATTTTATAAATTAATTCAAATGTCAGATGCAAACAGCTTTCCTAACAATAAAGACTTTATGCACTCTTTAAATTTAACTGTTTCAAATAAGCTATCTATACTGTGTTGCTTTCCATTTTGATGCTTAATTTAGCAAATATAACTTGGATTGTTAATCGGTAATTTATACGAAAATATGAATTGAAATTAAAGTAATACACCTGAATATCATTAAGTCACTCTATTCTAGAAAAACATTTGTTTATTCTTCTTATAACAGTTCCTTCATTGTAGTATTTGTCAATGTTTACGTCAGCTTAATAAATGAAATAATATTGATAAGTCCTTTTAGAGTAAATAAAATAGATGTAAATATGAAAATAATATCAAATCCAAACGATTTTATAATATAACAAATAATATCCATGAGCGACAAATCAAATAAAATTTTTAGGCTGCAATTTCTATCACCAAGTATACTGACAAAAAATTACTGCCAAATGCAAGAATTATTATTTCGTCATTTTACGTTCAATTATATAAAAAAAATTTTTTTTTGAATAATTTCAATAGGAATACAAAACGCAATGACAAATGAGACAGGGCGTAAAATAGAGGAACACGCATTACTTTGTGCACATGTCCAATAATTGTACAATTAATAAAAAGCCAAACGTGTTAAATAACGCAAAATGACCAAAACTTCACGTACCATAAATTTGTTGTTAATGATCAGAATGTTGGGAAATTAATTTTTTTGTCTTTGCAATGCTGTCACCAGAAGAAAAGTAACGCCATAGTGAGTGATATAAAAAAATCATCAACACAAAACCAGAGATTAACTTTCATAGACGAAATTTTATCTGCATATATATGAAATACTGTTATTGATTCGTTTCCAAGTATTGCATAGATATATTTTTGTCCTAACTTCGTTTTATTCCAATCAGAACGTTTTTTTGTTTACCCAATCCTATATATTTTCTTCTGCCAATGTAAATATAGAGCAACCATTCACGTTTTAATATTGGCTGATATATGTCAAAGGTTAAAAATTTATGTCAGGGACACAAAATAAAAAAAGGTTTATTTGAATTCTACGTTAGAGTTCAAACTAACAAACCTCCTTTAGACAATTACAAACGCAAAATTTGTGTAGTTTTTAAGTCGATTAAAATTTATCATACGCCTAATCACCGGGATAAAATAAATAAGAAATAAATGTTTCCAAATTAAATTTTTATGAATCAAATCTGACCTAATATTTTTTTTAAAATAAATTTTTGAAAGCCTTCATTATCTACTATTCATGCTTTTGTAAATAAAAAAAATATATACCCAGTTAAAAAATTAATTTGAATTTTTACAAGTTGTTTTACTTTCATTCAATTTCATAATATATTTAGTAGATTTGACAATAATTACATGTAATTGTGCAATTTATTTATTTTTAATGATTTGAATAAAATTTGTTCAACTGAAGGAAGTTATGTGAATTTTAAAAAAAATTGTTATTATTCATGACGAAGTGAAAAATGTTTCGCTTATACCTTGAGTTTCTTCTTATCTTATGTACTAAATGAAAAAGAAATATGATATAAACTCAAAATAAATATGAATTTTTCTTTATTTAAATGATCTAATATTTTTAGGTAGTCAAAGATAAAAGAATGAAACGCATTCAAAAAAAAGAAAATGGTTCTACAATCATACAATAACGAAAGGACGAACTACACTACATGAATCAAACGAACATGACCTTAATATTTTAGAATTTTCAACGTGAAACTCAAATTAATGCTAAATAAACAATCTTGCATAATCAATTTGTCAAAGAAAATGAGTCAAAATATCCAAACCTTTCTCACAATATTTGTGGAATTTCTAAAAAATATTATTTCATCATAAATAAATCAAGTACACTAAAACGAATGTAATGAATTAAGCAGACGTTCCCATGTTCGTTCTCTGGTCGCGGAAAATTATGGAGAGTTCCCAATAAAGACGGACCTGTTCGACTGGATCAATTTACATTTCTACATTAAACGATGCTTAGTTTATACTAAAAAATATATAATAGAATCGGTGTGTTGTTTACGGTAGCAAATTTGAATTAAAATAATTGTTATCACCGCTTTTGCAATTCAGTTTTATATGTAATTTAATTTTAAGTAACGCTCGATATCTAAGTGAACAATAAATCTTCTACCACATTTAATTACATATAGTGAAGACGTTTCGAATGTAATTGGCTTAATATTTGTTGATTATTTATTAAAATTTCTTAGTAATATATTATGTAAATATAACGTATAAATGTATGATTTTTTCGAGATTTAATTATAAATTCATTTTTAAATCGCTAATATGTTGTTATCTTTAAATCATCTACATTTAGCATGTCAAAAAATAATGTTTCATTAAAGAAAATAATTTTCATTTTGAAGTCGTTATATGATGGTTCCCAGTTTGATAATCACATTAGGCACATCTATTACAACATGCTATACAGATATATATATATATATATATATATATATATATATATATATATATATATATATATATATATATATATATATATATATATATATATATATATACATTTATAAAATTAAGAACATGCGAGTATAAATAGGATAATGACCAACCATTGGAACGCCTCACCTCCAGTTAAGGCTCAATATCCCAACATAATATTTCTGTTTTCGTATATCAGGCTGCATTTTGTGTATTCATAACGCTACTACCTAATTTTTTTGTTGTATTGTCAAAATATCTTATGGCCCCACATAAGTTTGATGTTGCGAATTCGCAAATGTTCATTCGACATTCGATGCAGAATTGATATTCAAATTGTTACTTTATTTTGCTCCGGTTATTTTGAACAATCTGGTCGATCGGTTCACACGATCTAATCAACAATTTACTGCTGCAGTTTGGTAAATAATGAAATAGGATTACATAACCGGCTGCTGTTAAAAACAATAGAGTTAATTTATACATAAACATATACTGCAGAGACTGTAAACATAGAAGACAAAGAATCCTTAATAATTCAATAATTGAAGCTTAATCTGAACACCCGAAAAAATGGCAGTTACGCCAAATAGATTTTTATTAAAAATTAAATGTTACTTTCGGGCATTTTTGTCCATAAAAAATCAACAAATATCTTCAGCTGTGTTCATTCCTGTTCATCGATTAATTCGTTGGCCCTGACAAAATACCGAATAAAACTATTATAATAAAGTACAGTAGTCAAGTTTGTTAGACCGAGGGAATAGTCCGTTTGCTAAATCTTTCCTTTTTCTCTTTTTATGGAATTTGTCTTTAATAATCAAAACTGCCAGCAAGGCTTCAACCAAGTCCGTAAATGAACAGTTGATTTATTTTTTTTACTAAACTGATTTCAGCGCATACAGAAACCGCTATATCACGGTAATAGTTAGATTATTTGTATAATTTTCATTTTTATTAAATATAAAATTTTGAATAAGCCCGACGCTTTTACACGCGCGACATCCGATCTGCCTGTTTACCTACATAATCTAAGCATTCCTTCTAAAACGACAATAAATGACATAGCATTTGTTCGACTACCATTCAAGAAATTTCGGATTGTCGGCGAGGCATCACATTTTGCACAGCATTCCTATGTTTATATTCTTAAAATCACGTCGTAGCAACTGAATCAAGATATCTTAATAGATCGGAAATGAAATAAGATAAGAAAGACGCCCGCCAATATTGCCTATTTTATTGTATATTAGTTATAAAAACTTTTAAAATAATTGTTAGTACTATTTCGCATGCTTTAAATGCATAAGTAACTAAAACACTGCTCAAGGCTCGCCTGACTGTCGTATTTTTCGAATTAATGTAAAAAGCCAAATTAATTCGTTTTCTTTCAACCTTTTAGTGCAATTAACAAACTTTCTGTATTTTTTAATTCGTACATGAATGTTCAAAACAACACAATGAATAGCGCATTCTTTCAAAATAATTTAACAACAAAGAATCGATTTATACTGATTAGTTGGTTTTACTATACTGTATGCCCATCAATTGCCACTGGGACGAGAGTTGAGCTAAAAAACTGTGATTGTACTGGTAGAAGTTAATTGCTGCACAGCGACACAGGACGTACAATAGATAATGTGGAAATACTCCAATTGGACTCCGCAGCTGTACAAAAATGAATTTACAAAGGCTTAAAGACAATATTAATTTAAAATTTTACCTTTTATTGATTACTTTGTGTGTATAATGCCAAATTTAATCATCGATTAAGAGAAGGCAGTCGTCGCTGTTTGGATGCTTGCGTTTCACTTTATTTATTCAACGTATATTTTAACACGAGGAGACTATTCATAACTTACAAGGCGGGGAGTCAGCTGTGGCAAATACTGACTGTAAAGTTAAACTCGGTGATAAATCCTGCCAATTTGAAGAGCATCCTAAACCTTTACTAAACGTTTAGTTTACGAAAATAAAATTTTGAAAGATAATTCATTATTGGGGAAATTAAACTTCACTAATTTATGCTAGAAACAAGAATAACTTTGATTGTTCAAATTTTGCATATCTCTTTTCAATCATGTTTTTGTTTGTTTTTTCTGTCATTTCCGGTTTAGGACTTTCACACAAAATGCATATCATATCAAACTCAGTGTAGATGCAGCAGAACTAAAGTTTCTTATAAAAATGCCGTATCTGAACGCGCAACGTTGAACTGTAGAGTAAGGTATTTCCTCCGACAAAATTAAAGTGACATTTATTAATAAATTTAAACCACCTTGGCTGATTGAAATGAATTTTATTTAAAAAGAAATTATTCGTTTATTTTCTAGAAAATTCTTTGTTTAAATACTTGACAGTATATATACTTTTGAATTGTGCGTAATTTCAGTTTTGGTAATCTATACATGACTGGCCTGACTTTCCTCAGCAAGCTGCATTTGCTTCTTTTCTCCAATTTACTTTTATAATTACTCGATTTTCACAATATACATTTGCAATCATTTTGTCTTTTTAAATCATGCATATTGGGGACGTTCTGGAACAGGTAATTTAATACTTCTGTTTTTCACGTCTTATTTCTTTCCAGGTTATTCTATTGGGTGTTTTGCCACGCAAGAAGTTCACATTCCGTTTGCCTAAAACTAAGATATCAAATTAATAATTATGTACAATCAGCATGGAAGCTAATCTTAAGTTTGAGGACGCAAGCAAATAAGTTCAAGATTTAGCAGGCATGAATTTAATAGATGTGAACGAGAGTACTAGCTTAGCAGATTCAAATGGATAATTAAGGACTGGAGACGACTTCGCATCTATTGGGTTCTGAGTTACTAATAGATATCGAACATCTACAGAACAATAAGTATTTCCCAATTATATCGAACCGTTTTGCTATGTGCATTTACATTTCTACTTATTCAGTTGTCGCCAAATAATGCACATTTAAAATTTAATTTAATTCGGATAAACTTCATTTCTACATATCTCAACAAGCAGGACGAAATAGCAAAATTACTGTCAGTCGTGCGTACTGATGCGTCTCCTACATTGATTTTCGTTCTTATTGCAAAATGTCTAATTGGTTAGCGTTTGTTATTCATCACAGTTTACAAAAGAAATGGAAATACATAAATGCGGTTTCCACAACCAGAATTTTTGCATTCATGGTTTCTCTCAATTAATGCAGTTGCACAAATTTACTGCTGTCATTGGCATTCCAAGCTACCGTTATAGCAAAACACATTATTTAATTGGGTAATCAGCGACATGGATATTAATAATTCGAATTATTTAATAATGTGTGCAAACATACTTATTTTATGAAATTGTGATGTAGAAAACCTTGTAATATACAATATATATATTTATATATATATATACAGAACTACGAAGAAATAATTTCGCATTTTTTCGCTCCAATTACGAAAAATCGCGGTTTGATTCGTGTCAGATGGTGCATCGCCGTACTCTGAAGACAAAAACTAATTATCTGATTGATGCTTATCCTTAATGCGCCAATTTTTTTTCAAATAATTGTTACCCACACCCACGAAATATATAAATAATTAACAGCAATTTTAACAAAAATAATAAAACCGTGTTTTTAATAACATTGATGTGGCGGATCCCTAACTTCTATTTGAAATGAGATGATTTGATACGTTTAGTAATTCAAATTTTCCAATCAAAAGCATCGAAACAAAACAAGCACTCGTTTGTACTTCTACAGATTTTCTCGTAATTTGCTTGGCTTTAGTTTTAAATTATTCAATTTTTTTTTAAACATTCAATAAATTTTTCTTATATGTGGAAATATTTGATTCCTGTTGGACATCGGTTTTGGGAACTGAACCGTTTTCTTATTTGGCTCCTCTACATAGATAACCAGAGAAAAAGTATCGCTTATCGAACTTCATAAAAATGACATGTTCAATAATTTTTACGAAACAAACGTGGAGCATTTATTCAACATTCGTTGTGCACTTATTAACAAATTAATTCAATTATGACCCGAACGGAAAGTATCATCGTATGCGCACATTCATTTTGTACTCACTAGCGACTAACAAGTAGGATCTGGTACAGCGCCCTATACCCACTATATATTTAGGTGAGGAATGTGGGACAATTGGACGGTACAATCAATATAAGAAAAAATAAACCTGTAGTGGAGATAACTTCATCTAAAGTCTTCGACAATGCGACTTCAAGGCCAACTCCTACATCATATATATATATATATATATATATATATATATATATATATATATATATATATATATATATAAGAAACCAAGTCTATAAAGAGTACCAACATTATGGCTGTTGTATAAGTACCTCATACAAACACTAGGGTTGCCAAAATGGTACAAGGTACCAACACTATGGTTGCCGAGTTCATACATCTTACCCTTTACATGCTATATATATATATATATATATATATATATATATATATAAATATATATATATTTATTTATTTATTTATTCATTTTTTATTTAAAGTGGGTGTGGGGCGCAATCCCGACTCTTAATGTTGGGTATTCGGTAAGCATATAATGAATATGCACATAAGATTAAACCTTAGGTTCATATTGAATTTATTTTATTGTTCTGGACATAT
This sequence comes from Eudiplozoon nipponicum, assembly GCA_029291075.1. NCBI lineage: Eukaryota > Metazoa > Platyhelminthes > Monogenea > Mazocraeidea > Diplozoidae > Eudiplozoon > Eudiplozoon nipponicum. The sequence continues at coordinate 176,814 of JAQBSW010000082.1, forward strand.
TTTAACCTAATTTGTAGTTAGGTGCGCAACACCTAACACATAATTGCGTACATATTAATTTTCCGCAACAAACAGTATCAATCTGTTATATACCTAAAGTGGTTAAACTTGCCCTCTATTTACACATTGTGCCCAATGACCAGAGGGTGCTACACAAAATAATGCAAAAAGAAATGTCCTGTGTAAATACCTTTAACATATTTCTGAGACTGAAATGCGAAAGGAAGTATTTACGCTGTGAGACTGTAATAAATGAAGATGCTAAACTCAGATCAGCACATTTGCATTTCACCTTACAACTAAAACACTGTTAGCTAATTATCTACTCAAAGCTCCAATTTAAACGTGCCCGTATTGTATTGATGGCTTAAACTGGTCGAGGGATATTTTGTTATTCACTGAAGTACTGCCAATTTATCTTTCAACCTAAAGAATTGAACGTCAATTCCTGCTGGCTAATGCAGTCCTCGTGTAACTTTTAAGGTCATAGAATCTTCGGTTGTTCATATTGGACAATTCTAAATAAAAAATTGTAAATTTCAACCAAATTGAAAACCAGTGTTAAGGGAGATTATGCTGTATTCAGTTAAATTTTACATGATATTAACAGGCGTATATTCACGAGATCAATAAAGTAAATAGGCAATGATTCTTGGTGGGATCTATCTAAATTAAGGTTATTAAATATGCTTAATATCTTGCTTAAACTATAATTAATTGCGTGGGCTGTGGTAACTAGTTTTTAAATCAAGTTTGTGGGCTTGAAGTAAACACCAATTCCATCGTATTTAAACATTCGTAGAACAGTATAGCTAAAATACCGCCAGTCGCACACATTGACGCCTTTCGACCTACCATGATCAACATCAGAGTACGTCGGCAAACGCAATAGCGAGAATAAAACAGCATTGAATATATATGGAGAGAAAACTTATTCTTGCATAAATTTTACTTGACTGTAAATTTCGGCTGCACAATTTCAATGCAGTCACGAACATTAACTGGCAGTAATTATGCTATTTTATTCGAGGAATCATTAAACGCAATAGGATTGGTGTTTACTTCAAACTCGCAAACTTGATTTTTAAAATTGTTACCACCACCCGCGCATTCAATTATTGCTTACTCGTATTGCCTATGTATATATGTGTTGGGAAAGCTGAAAACAGTTAATGTTCGTGACTGCATTTAAATTGTACAGCCGAAATTCCCAGTCAATTACAATGTGTGCGAAACTACTACAGGTGAGACTCGCATATCTAAGTTTGCTTTCCATATATATGCAATGCGGTTTTGATCCTCGCTAGTCAGTTTGCCTTCATACTCTGATGATGAGCATGGAAGGTGGGCACGCGTCAGTGCGTGAAAATGACGTTAGTTTTGCTGTTGTTCGTAGACCGGTTAAATACAATGTGATTGCTGTTTTTTTCAAGCTGGCAAATTTGATTTAAAGAAATATATTGATTGTTCTCTTTAATAGTTGGTAGAACCGGGTGTTTCCTTTCTACAAGTCCGTTCTATTTCAATCAGTGAACAATAAAATGCAACTCATTTTATGAGTCAAGAATAAGCATTGTACGAAAATGTGGCACGAATTTATATGGATTTATGTTCTGTAAATCTTATTGGCATCTCCAAAAATAACGTGTAATTCAATTTTATTAAATAATTAGATTTATCTGTTGAGTTTGTGCACCACCGAAACTCACAAATCTTTCCATCGTAATTCACTAGACCGAATGAATGCCATAATATAATTTATTACTTTTAAGTCAACAACTGTGAATAAATAGAAGTTAAATAATAATAATTTATTAGCCAATTACTGATTTGTTGATGTTTGATCAATACAACAACTTTTAATCGATTTTTTATGCACATACGTATACCAGTAGAGGTTACTTATTACAAATATATTTTGTCTGAATAAATAATTTTTTGCTTGGTAACCATGTTAAGTTTTAAAACAAGTTAATAACGTAATAATTTTTTCATTATTATATTAGTTTTTTGCATAAATCAATAATAGCCTTCAAATTTCTTTAAATTTATGCTACCTTAAATAAAAAATGGATATAATATTCTAATTTTATGAAATATCTAAATTATAAAGAACACTTCTGTTTTATTCACTACACTACAGCCGCACGTATCTGTTGTTAAGCTAATGCAATTTAAATTATATTGCAATACTGCTTTAAAATTATGTGACATTTTCATATTTAAAAAAATCAAACGCGGAGTATATGTAAGCGAATTAAAGTCCTGGATAGGAATAGAAGACTTCCGCAGTAGCCTGAAAAGTTACATTCAAACCAAAAGTGATTTCGTTAGGCGTATTAAAGCAAATAACTGCGAATTCAAAAATATATACATTGTGCTTTTTCCACTCCTAATAGTAAAATCAAAATAACTTAAGCAATTAAATGAATGTAGCTTTGGGTTTCATGCATCGTTTTGCATAAAGCAGAAAATAAATCATTGAATTATTTTTTTTAAAAATCTCAACTGCATTTTAAGAAAGGCAATTTTTGGCTTAAAAAATTCTCAGATTTAAAATACGTGAAACAAAATTTTGGTTAATTTTCTGTTTATAAATTAAAAGTTTGTATAATATTTCAACTAACTAAGATAAAACTAATGATTACGTAGTACTGACCGTATAATATGAACATTAATATCTAAATCTTCCAATTTACCGAACGCTCAGTTTGAAGCTTTTTTTAAATATTGTCTCAAATTTTGACCATATTGGGAATTTAGACAGCAATTTAGCCAGCAAAGTTTTCTTAATTAGTATTTTGAAAAATTCTTTTTTATACATGCATGCACTGTATAAGAATGAACATTTTAAATTTAAAATGACTACGTTCAATATATTTAAAATTTCTACGATAATACCAAAATAGTATTGGAATATTAACACACCACAATGCCGTAATCCATCGTATTATTAAATTTTTATTTTTATGAATTTCTTAATTTAAGAATATTAATTCTAATTAATAATTTAAAATTCGTATCATTTTTTTATAAAGATACCTGTGTGTGTTCAAATTACATTGTTTTCATGTTTAATTTTTTATATAATGCTTTGTTATCTTTAAAATAATACAAAATACATATTTAGAAAAATAATGTATAGTGGTAAGATTTGTGCATTAAAACTTAACAATAATTTATTGCATGGGTGGTGGTAACAATGCTTTAAATCAAGTTTACGAGCTTGAATTAAACACCAACCCCATTGTATTTAACCAGTCGTCGAACAACATAACAACACTACCGCCAGCCGTAACGCACTGACGCGTTTTGACCTTCCATGATCATCATCAGAGTACGTCGGCAAACTGATTTTCGAGGATCAAACCGCATTTAATAAATATGAAAATCGACGTTGGATATGCGGCTCTCACCTCTAAAAGTCTTGCATACATTAAACTTGACTGGAAATGTCGGCTGCACATTTTCTATGCGGTCACATATATTGATTGTTCGCAGATTTCGCCACATATACATACATTGGCAATAAAATTTAACAATAATTGATTTCGCTGGTGGTGGTAACAATGCTTTAAATCAAGTTTGTTAACATGAGGTAAACACCAATCCCATTGTATTTAACCAGTCGTCGAACAACATAACAAAACTACCGCCAGCCGCAACGCACTGACGCGTTTCGACCTTCCATGATCATCATCAGAGTACGACGGCAAATTGACTATCGAGGATCAAACCGCATTAAATATATATGGAAATCAAATTTAGATATGCAGCTCTCATCTCTAGCAGTCTCGCATAAATTGAACTTGACTAGATATGTCAGCTGCACAATTTCTATGCGGTCAGAAACATGAACTGTTTGCAGCTTTCGCCACATATACATATAAAGGCAACACAATTTAACAATAATTGATTGCGCGGGTTTTGGTAACAATGCTTTAAATCAAGTTACCTAGAAGTAAACACCAACCTCAATGTATTTAACCAGTCGTCGAACAACATAACAAACTAATCGACGCAATGACGCGTTTCGACCTTCCATGATCATCATCAGAGTACGACAGCAAACTGATTATCGAGAATCAAACCGCATTGAATATATATATGGAAATCAAATTTAGATATGCGGCTTTCACCTCTAGCAGACTTGCATACATTGAACTTGACTGTAAATGTCGGCTTCACAATTTCTATATGGTCACGAACATTAACTGTTTGCCGCTTTCGCCACATATACATATAAAAGCAATACAATTCAACTATTATTGATTGCGCGTGTGGTGGTAAAAATGATTTAAATAAATGCTTTAAAATAAATTCACGTTAGTTAGTTTGCCGTCGTACTCTGATAATGATCATGGAAGGACGAAACGCGTCAGTGCGTTGCGGCTGGCGGTAGTTCTGTTATGTTGTTCGACGACTGGTTAAATACAATGGGGTTGGTGTTTACTTCAAGCTCGCAAACTTGATATAAAGCAAGATTTGTGCATTTTATAACTTCTTTATTTGTACAAATTCTCAATTTCGTTAAATTATAGTGTATGTTTTTAAGCTTATACATTCAATGTGATAACATTGAAACAAGCTTCATGTAGTTGTTTCAAACAATAATTCCTGAACCTAAATAAAATTATGGTGCTAGAATTGAAACTGCCCGGATTATAGTTTACATCAATGATAATACTTTGCAGAATGCAATCGAAAACCAGATGTCGGAACTTAAATGCTGCATCATAATTCAAATGAGCATAAGCGCAAAAATATCGTTTCATTGAAAAAAGTTAACTTTAATAAATACTATTACAAATTTTTTAAACGGTTTAAAACCGACTTATTAATTTATATATTATATAATAAAGATCGGATTAAGATAGACCTCTAAAATTTAAGTTCAGAATGATACCGGTACGGGTTGTCACCGCCAACCTATTCCTTATATTCGGCAAGTCATTATTTTATCAGAAAAAAACATTCTTAGTAAAAATAAATTGTCAAATGTTATATATCATTTACCGGAAGCAGCAACTGCACAGCATTTTAGGAAACGGGCCCATTTCCTAGCGAAGAAAAAATATGCAAAACACTTGTATCTAGTCCAAATACACGCAAAACGAATAGTGTTTTAAAATGAACTTCAAACAAAATATCTATTAGTCATCCAACTCAGATAAAGCCAAACATTGCTCATGTGTATACCTCGAAGCCGGTCTCACCTCCAAAGCACATAAACAAAATCTATAGCTAGTGAGATCAAACTAAATCCGATCCAAAAAAATTCATCTGGTTATCAGTAGCGCTATATATAAAGTCACTAAATTCAATTAATGTAACAGTTTAACAGTAAACAGTATAGTTTGTATGAACATCGTTGTTAGAATCCATCGAAAAAACGCAAAATTGACCAACAGATTACTCAATTACACTAATTATCGATTTATCGTTTAATGGGATTTATTGTAGGAAAAAACTAATATTCTATCACCACAAAAAGACAATTTATATGCAATCATATCCAAAAAGAGCTTCAGCAGGATTATATCCTACTAATATTACCTCAAACCTAACATTCACTAAAGTTGTACATATTATATTCAAACAAAGAGATAACCGGCAAAATTTAAGTCGTACTGTGCTTTCTCAAATAAAATGAGACCATACATGACCGCGTTGTCTTAGATGAGGTTAAATCATAACAATCAGGATTCTTGACTGGTATAATGCATGCAGGACTATTAGAGGTAAGAGCCGCATATCTAACTTTGATTTTCATCTATATGCAAGTCGGTTTGATCCTCGCTCGTCATTTTGCCCTCGTACTCTGATGATGATCTGGGAAGATTGAAACGTGTCGATGCGTGCGACTGCCGGTAATTTTGCTTAGTTGTCCTACGACTGGGTAAATACAATGGGATTGGAATTTACTTGAAGCTCGCAAACTTTATTTAAAGAATTATTATCATCAACTGCGCAATCAATTAGTGTTTAATTGTATCTCTGAACTTGATGGAATTAATACAGACGTTATGCACGATAGCTAAATTCCATCAAAAGATTATGAACATTTAATTATAGAAACAACATTAACTGAGCAGTCTGTTTTGCCTCCTCGATGTACACTGTAAGAACGCATATTCACAGGGTAACTAAATCTATCAGTTATTGAAAATATAATTCTCTTTTATAATCAAATAGCCCTCTGTGTGTTGAACAAATTTTACGAAAATAGCCAATAATTAATTGTGTTACCAATAATTAAAACAAACAGAACGGACCGTGCATAGAAAAATGATCTTATGTACGAAAATGAGCTGTATTTGGAAGCAAACATTACGCACATCAGTAAACAGAAAACAATGTTATGTATTTATAAGAATAAAATTACTGTGAACATTGCCATGTTGCAAATATCTATCCATCTTGAAAAGCAGAAACAATTTTTATAAGTACATGCGTACATTCTATTTATCCTTATAATTAATTCAAATAGATGGGCTGCGGCATTCAGAAAGTGTAGTTAAGATGTCACATCCAATTGGAGAAAAATATTCTTTAAAATTGGTGGTGTTTTGCACAAATGAAACGAGAACGTTGCAAATCTTACTAATTTATATTATACCTTTAAACGGTCAAACGGTAAAAATTCATCCCTCGTATTCCAACAATACGATAAATAATACCGTCCGAAACACGAAAGTATTTAAGGAAAAATGTAAGAGAAACACATTCGATGCATAAAATTTCAACACCAAATGAATCTCATACGCAAATTTGTAGGAAAAACATATTCATTCAAGAAACTAAAATAATTGCATACATTTACTTACATGGAAAAAGCAAACCTCAAAACGTCCCGTTTTAATTTCAAATGTATTTATTAAACATTTGTTGAACCCATAATCTTCAAATGAAGTCAAGCAGCAAAGACCAAGATCTAAGCTAGTTTTCATTGAAATTTCATCATTTGAAATTTCAAGATATGGATTATTTTAAAGAAACATTATCATTCTACAAAACAATGTCCACAATATTCTATAGTATATAACTCTTAAAATTTAATATTTTCAGAAATCCGATATGCGTTCGCTAAAATATTCATAACCGACATTGTTAAGGACTTACCTCATTCGAGTCATTATGGGAACAAATTTGAATTCATTTTCAAATTGCCATCGAAAAAGCAATCATTCATAACATTATACGGAAAGAAATTTAATCCACAATATAACAATTCTTAATTTATCAAATTTGTAAAATTATAAGCCCATTTGATATTTTGACAATTAAATTAAACAATAATTGATTGCGCGGGTGGTGGGAACAATTCTTTAAATCAAGTTTGCAAGCTTGAAGTAAACATCAATCCCATTGTATTTAACCAGTCGTCGGACAACATAACAAAACTACCGCCAGCCGCAACGCACTCCGCGTTTTGACCTTCCATGATCTTCATCAGAGTACGACGGCAAACTGACTATCAAGGATCAAACCAAATGAATATATATGTAAATCAAAGTCAGATATACTGCACACACCTGCAGTAGTCTTGCATTCCATATTTATGCAATGCGGTTGGATCCTCGCTGTTCAGTTTTCCGTCGTACTCTGATAATGATCGTGGAAGGTCGAAACGCGTCAGTACGTTGCGACTGTCGGTAGGTTTGTTAGGTTGTTCAACGACTGAGTAAATACAATGAGATTGGTGTTTACTTCAAGCTCGCAAACTTGATTTAAAGAATTTGAAAATGTGTCATACTTATATTAACGGTTGCTATTTTGTGCAATTACGTATTAGGTGTTGCGCGCCATGTAACAAATTATTCTAAATAGGAACAGAAGGATAAGCCAAATTTAGTATTCACGAAATGTATAACATAAATTACACATATGTTTCGTTCTTTTTGGCAACTCATCAGTCGGAGCAGGTACTGCGTCCTTTGATCGCTATATATTAAGTTAAAGAATGGGGTACAAATGTAAGGTACAATCTCTTTAACGAGTGGGTACATAATCCGTGGTAGAGCTAACTTCATATAAAAATTTTTCAACAATGCGACTTATAGGCGAACGTAGTATATATAATATATACAGAGCCTGTAAAGGGTACCAAAACTAAGATTGCATAGTAGGTACATGGTATCTACACTATGGTTGCCAAGTTGGTACATGGTCCAAAAAAAAAGATTTATATGCCACATTTAACCTAAAGTGAGGATTATAAATATTTCTGAACACCTGTTACTTTAGCAAATCCATACACTCGGGACTTAATCGATACTAGAAATAAAATTTTAGCGGTAATCATGACATCATTCAGGTAAATATATAATGGTACCATACTGTTTGTTGCGGAGAACTAATATATAAGCAAATGATAATTAGTTGTTGTGCATCTAGTAGGAGATTATTTCAAATATAAAAAAGGACCAATAAAAGTCAGCAGGAGCTAAATGTATAATATCATGCACACACATGTCACATTCTTACTGACGAATCATCAGTAGGAGACGGTATTACGACCTATGCCAACTATATATTTGGTCAAGTAATGATGGACAATTGGACTATGTGAACCAGCAAAATACATACAAAATTTATTCAACAAATCGCAAAATAAAAGAAATTATTTAGTCATTAATAGAAACAACAAAATAGATAATCGAAGGCAAGAACTACCGGTGGAGAGAAAAATAGGGCTAATCTTGTGCTGTCAAAATTCATTGCATTTATAAGTCTGAAATTTACATCAGCAAAAATATTTATATAATTTTCAGATTAAATTCCACTGCTCGATCAAATCAGCAATGCCATTTTTAACAATCAACATTCGATAACTATTAAATTCAAGTTTACTTCAGTTATCAGTAATTACTTAGGTAACATGATATTGCATCATAGTTCATTCGACGAAACATTTTTTTTAAATTGATTTAAAACACGGTTTCTCGTCATAATGCATTTTAATATCCCCTTAAGAACATTATTCTTGTTATACTTTGCAGCTCTATATAGAATCGCGCAATTTTTTAAAATGGCTGTTTACCGTTTCAAAACCCACTTCAAATTGATGAGAATGCAGTTGATGATAGGCTTTTTTAATCAACTTCTGCTGTAAATTTTCATCGAAATTTTCCGTAAGTTGCTCATTATGGCGTTTAATTTTTTTCACTGAACAATAATGCAAATTTGGATACTTTGACTAATTTGGACAGACCAATTTCGCAAACTTGATTTAAGAAGAATACAGATTTTTGAGTGTAAAGAGTATAATTAACAGAATTACAGATGAAGGTCGATTATTATATACATGGTGCAAATAGCCAAGGATAAAATCGATGTGCATTCGATTGTACATATTATAAGCCTAAGGAACTTTTACATTTTGCACTTCGTCTTGAGCACACAGCAATAAAATTGGCTCCACGGATTTATAAACAAATAATTTGCTCACAGTCAATTTTTGGGTTCTAACAAATGTCAAGTAGTACAAAAATTTTTAATTTTACGTACCAAAAAGTCGATTTTTTTCTTAGACAAATTATGCGCAAAACTTCGGTACACAAAGATCAGTAATAAATATACCTATCGCGATGTTCTCTTGAATACATTTTCATAAACGCCTGTGTTAATGCCTTAGACTCTGCTTTCAAATTTATTTTTCAGAGAATCTCTTTCTATTTTTAAAAGGCGTAATAAAATTCTGAGAGCTTGATAGGACTATGATATGAGATATGCCTCTTCTTCAAATAAAGAAAAAGAACATAGCTATGAAAAATTTAAAACGTTAGTTAAATTTCCCACGAAATTTTTAATTAAATGAAAATCGCTTTTTAGCTACAGTGGTCTTATGTCAGATAAATTACATTGGATTGCGATTTATAGTATTAATATATTAGCTTCGATGCAATGTTTATACTACTAAAGGTAAACAAAAAATTTACAATAATATATTTCTTGAAATCATCCAGCCATTTATTTACACACAGCGATAAGTGATAAGTCGTGTTTACCATTTAACTTCAAATGATTTTGAGAGCATTACCTGTACAAAATACATGCGAGGTTCTAAAAAATTGTTGCACAATTACAAACTTGTCTTAACGATTGAATATAAATCGGAGGTCTTAACTGAAATGTGCTTTCACTGTCGTTATTTACAAATTGGTTGATTGTCCTACAGAAGTCGATCCACAATTCATGAACACAATTTTAAATTCAGGTGTGTTATCTTAGATGACCCGTATAATTTAGCTGCATTAATTGTGCATGTTATTGCAACTTCTACATTCGTCTTCGTTGGAGGTGAATAATATTTCCACTTAAATAAAATATTTAAGTACATTGCCTAATTTTCTGGTGGAATACACGTAGGTTTCTTTGATTTGTCCTTGTTTATTATGGACATACTAAGGTATCAAGGATTAATTTAAAATCCCATGCATTGACTAAATGGTTAATCGGTATACTTGTAAAGTTGTGCGAACCATTGCAATATTATTCGGGTGTTAATTCATTTGAGTTTTTTAAAGAGTAAATGATATTGTAACGACACAAATCAATCGCCGACATATTGCGTAAATTAAATTCAAATTTATTTACGTTGCACCAATGAGAAAAAAGCAAATTGCCTTTTAACCACGCTTAACCACGCTTAACCAATAGTATGCAAGTACACATATTGCATGCTATTTAAGCACGGTAATTTACCATGCAATCAGTTGGTCGTGTCTACGTTCTGCCTCGTGTTACACATGTGCGTGCTGTCGGCTGTCAATACCTACGCTGGATATTGATTTGTTTCACCAACAATTGGCAATATTCGTGACTCACCGTGTTGCACTTCAGCCAGCAAGACGACCCAATTAATGCAGAACTTCAACACACATGATAACAACAGCAGGAACCACAACCAGAGTCCACCCAAGGAACAGAACGTCAACTTACATATATATAACTTACGCGAACGCCGCCAAGGCCCTCTTAAGGGCCCCCATATCAGTAACTAATCTCTATTCAGAGCACCTTAACCGAGTTTGTAACGTCGTACGGCATTTACTTGAAGCCGGGGCGTTTACAATATAACTTTTAAATTTAAAAAAATATGGTAACTTTTGGCGCGAAATTTTTTACATAAATGTTCAAATTTTGGAACAACATGGCGTTAGCTTACAAGCAATAGACGCAAGTTTAATTATCATCCAGAGTCTCAGACCCAATTCTACGTAAGCTCGTTTTGTTATGCACAAACGGTGTACATTGTAGTTTGAATTGAAGCATTCAGAAACATGTTGAATGTGCGGTAAAAGAAGTCATGTATTTGCAGCCTTATAGGAGATTTTTCATGTCACTCTTTATAACACATCAAAAAAAGGTGAAATAATGAAACCGTAACAATAAATGCATTGTGCTAATGATGTTGTCTTTGTTCCAAATACAGGCTGCAGTTCAAAAAACATCTTTAAATTTTCAATTAAGCACATAATAGTTTCAGTTTCACGCCCAGCCACGATGGAGACGTGAGTCTGTCGTTCGAGTTTGTGCTACGAAACGATGAGTACATTGATAAATTAATTGGAACAAAATACTATAAATCAGCCTTAACTGCACAGGACATTTATGAATGGGCTTCTTGCATTTCAATATAAATTGTTAACATTTCGCATTTAAAATAATCTTTGTGAACTTGTTAGTCCTGATTAGAAAATGAAGAATACATTAAAGCAGGCAATGACCTAAGTTTCAATGTATATCCTACAAAGTTTCAATTGCGTTTAAGGTATTGCGTACATAATAACATTTTTTTCCAAATAAGACCAGAAGGATTAACCAAAAATAAGTATGAGCAGAAGCGTATAATCGCATGTTCCCATGTGCTTGGTACTTAATGACGTCTAATCATTAGCAGCCGGTACTAAGCCCGATACCCGCTCTAAAACTGCTTTATTAATGCGCGACAATTGGAAAGTGAAAACACCTATGCGAATGTGTGCTTAAGCGGCAATGGAATAATCATCATATAAAACCCTCGAAAATACGAAAATAAAGCCAGCTCACTAGATATAATATATACCGAACATGTAAAGGTACATGAACAATCGTTTTTAAAATACCGACACTGACCCGCTCACCGACAAAGTAGATTTCTGAATAGGCTAAATTTGACTAAAATTGAAAGGTACTACTCAAATATAGCATTATAACAGCAGAACAATACGTCGTGGTTGCACAAGGCAATATAAAACTATAACATATTTGATTGAATTGATTGCAATTAGCGCAAAATCTTATGCCGGATATCGATCACGGACAGAATGTAAGGAATTTATATATTAACAGACCTACAGACGTAGTTACATGTCTGAATTTGGGTGAAATTAAGCATATTTTGAAATCCATTGTGTTGATAAAATGTGCCGACTTTTCATTTTGCTAAACATTATGTTGTTACTCTATTCAGATTTAGTGTATATAATATATAGTGTGTTGATTTTGAAGTAACATTGTTGAAGACTTAATATGAAGATAATTACATTACTGCTAGAATACACATTCGCATAGAAGATCGCACCATCCCGATGACCAAAATTTATTGATTAAATATATATTGAATATAGTGCGTAGCAACGGTACCTACTGATATGTCGCCAGTATGCAAGAAACACAGCGTAAATGACATTACACGCATCGGTCAGGCTGAACTGTGCTTCTCCTTCTGATCCTATTTGGAATAATTTGTTACAGAGTTTGCTATGCCTTATGCACAACTACATATATGTTAGTTATCCACAACAAACATTACATAGCTATTATATATGTAATTAAGTGATGCCAAGATTACCGTGAAATGTGATAACTGACGTAGATTATGTCCATAGGTAATGGACATTTTGAAGAAAAAGGTGTTCCGAAGGAGTAGAATTTCTCAATTTTAGTTAAAATTGGCATATCTTGAAATCCATTGTGCTGATACTATTTACCGACTCGAATTCTGAAAACTTTGGTGTTTCTATCCAGTAAAAACTCGGTAAATACTTTATTAAGTGAGTTGGCATTGAAGTCTCATTGAAGAATTCTTTACGTAAAGTTAACCTCATTACTGCTCTAATACATATGCGAATAGGGGATATGGCGTAAAAGCGGCTCCTACTAATGAGCTGTCATTACGCGCGAAATACGTGGGTAAATGAGATTATACCTGTTTCTATGTTGACTTTGTTTCAATATTCTCTTCCTAGTTGAAATAATTTGTCACTAAATTCACAATACCTGATACACAATTTCATATATATTAGCTCTCCGCAAAAAGCAATATATATATATTCAATAAAATTTGTCGACACAATTTATCAAAATGGATGGCACAATAAAAAGACCTGTGTAATACTAGTAATGGTGGAAATCCACTTGCGAAATCTATGTAAGTTGGACGCGGTTTCTAGAAAAATGAAAAATAAAGTATTAGGGGATTCAGCACGCACATTTAATGCAAGTAAACTACGTATAATATTTAAAGTAAAATATTACATTTTACTAGCAATTAAAAAGAAATTACTGTTAATAACGGCCTCAAACATTATTTATCAATTAACATTAGTAAGTTATCGATCGTTTTTGTAGGCCGATGGACTGGACGCTTCTTAAATAAGTGAAAAGTACATTCCAATTTAAAAGTTTGTATTAAATCTGGTTTTGAATAAATGTCTGCAACTGCGCAATACATCATTGAAAAATCGCATGTATACTCTCTAAATGGCATTTAAACTAATGATCAAATTTAATAATAACATTTTTAGCCATTTAGGAAGCGCTGGTTATAAACAGACTGCAGCCCGATTCTTTCAAACAGAACAGCGTTAAATTTGTTCCAATTAATATGCATACGTCAGTGAGTGCAATTTATCGACAACATTTGAAGAACAATATACTTATTTTGTGTAAATTTTTTTAACGTACATCTAGAATATGAAATATTTAATATCATTACATTGTAACGCACGGCTCCGCGTTACAACCCAACGAATATCAATTTCATCAAATGCGGTTTTCCTTAAGGTCACATATACGAATTCTGGTTTTAGACAATCATTCTCTTAACTGTGATTTTAGAAACAATCTCTGTTAGGTACGAGCAGTTTTAATTGAGATTTCTTGAATTTTAATTTTATTTTTAATAAATGGGGTTATGTTTAATAAAAATAACACCCGCGCGTAATACGCCGGTAACATGCAGTGGATTTATGTGATTAAACGCTCAAAGCCAGGATTTATATATTTTGTGTGTTAACTCTTTATACATAATTATTAACTATTATGCTAAAACATTCTGGGTTTATATATTTTGTGTATTATATCCCTTTACATATGACCATTAACTTTTTCTGCTAGGACATTCTGGATTCATATTTTATGTTCTTCAGTCACTCATACAAAAAAAACTATCAGTTCTGCTAAGACATTCTGTATTTATTTATTGTGTTTATTGTGACTGCTTTTATGCCTAGATAGTAACTTGTTTTGACAATATACTATTTTGATTCCGTCTTGAGCATGGTCAATTTTGACGAAACAGTGAATTTTAATTTACTTTGCAACATTGTGTACAATATACGTATGATGATTCGACTTAGCCTTCTCGCATCACCAATTGCAAAAGAGTTTGAGACAGATGATAAGCACGGCCCTCGTCATCAGCTACCTGGCATATGTAGGAATTGTATAGCTACGCTAAATAAACAGCTACCCCGATAAACCTCTTAAAATAACCACAATACCTAATACAATATTTTCAATTCGACTGATTCTCTATTTTCCATCAGCTGGTATTGTATTTGTATAAAATCCTACACTGTACGGAATTTGGAATAGCGGAAACGATAACAAGTAATATATGCCTAATTGTCAGTTTTTCCTAATTTCATTTTAGATTTAAGTCACAGAAACATTTTTTGTTGTTGATAAAATTGAAGCTTTAGATCTTTGTCAGCATAACAATTGAAAGCAGTATAAATGTTTTTGGATTAGCTGTAAATGTGCATTGCAAATTCGTGTAATTTGTTCTTTAATCCAGTCTTTCTTAAATATATTCGATTGAAGGCACCAACGAAATTTTCCGAAACCAGTGTAAACTACAATTACAAAATATGATGCAAGATTAAGTTATTTAAATTAATGCTAGTTACCTTAAATTCGTCTGGTTCTGTATTAACTGGCATGCTAATAGACAAGCCGTTACAAATGCGCAAGTAGTGCTTTGTTGGTGACCTGTATTAGTAAACTAACAGTAATTTCCGAAGGACTCTCATGCTAGCAGAAGACAAAACATATAAGCCTAGTTGGATTGAAAAAGATTTTTTAACCAATACCATCGTTTAAACTATTACATAATGCAGTGAAAGTAGGCCAAAACTAACAGACGTATTCGTGAGTTTGCCATTATAGGATTACAACTAATTGAAAACCATCGCGGGAAGACCCTAAACAATTTAAACAAAACTGATTACACCTGCTTGCTATCATGTCAAGTGATGAGCATATAAAGAAAGATAAAAACATAAGTAAGATAAACGTGTTTTGGGAAACTTCATATAACGTTGCTCCAAATGTAAGAAAATAGAGCATCATCATCATCATCGTCATCATGCACAGCCATAAAAAAGGCAATAGGAAATAATTTCTTACTACCACATAACAATAATAAACAAAATAAACAAGAATTTTCTTTTATAAATAACAACAAAATAATAATTTATGGACAAAAATTATTAGTGAGATTTATGCGTGAGAGAGCACTTAGTAACTATGAGTATAGCTATCTAGATAACACACACGAGTGAAGCCAACTAAAACTCTATACAACACCGTTATGCCAAAATCATCTTTAAGCCAAGGCAACATTGAAAATACAGCCTCCTTGCGGTTTTCACTTTACCACGTCATAAAAGTAACCGAACCTCGCATCTAATTCTATCGAATAAGGAAATGAAATTCACAAAGATGATTCAACTAGAAATCTGCAACAAGATCGCCACTGAGCTCGACTCGATGCCATATCGCGCAGGGTTTCCAACCAAGAACGATGATGCGCACGCGGGCCGCATCCTGGCAGAAACAGTTGAAGTGAACACCATGAAAATTGACTAGTATAGGACTCACTCGTCTGACAAGGAAATACCGATAATTGAAGATCAGGAAATGAAAAGGAACAATGCTTAAGGTAAGCTTGAAGTTATCTCTCATGTCTCTTTTTTGGATAAAAAAGCAACCCAATATCGTATTTGAAATGTTTATGGCGGGATTAAACATGGAATAGAAATTAATCTCTTAATTTATACACAGTGTTGGCATACCAACAAAATTTTGTTGCAGTCGACAAGTATTTTGGTGTCCGTAATATATAATTTTTATGTTTACGCTGTGTAAAAATTCGGCGTCTGGAATTCGAGCTTTATTAAAATTCATAATACCTTTCTCATGATCAAAGATTAAAGGAATTGAATGTGGTTCAACAGCCCTTTTGTTCTCATTTTCTCACGTATTTAAAATTGAACACACACAAACACACCCATATATGTATATATATATATATATATATATATATATATATATATATATATATATATATATATATATATATATACAACCAATGGCGATAGAACCATAGCCTTGTTGCACAAGTTGCCAGGTCTAAATTGGAACATAAGGATTTTAATGGATATTTAGTACTGGTAATTCCAACTTAAAAATTTTGATCAACTGGGTGTTTGATACCGGCAGGATTTTGCCCCTATTTAAATGACAGGTATAATTTTCCATTGAAAATTAGTGCAATTAGAATGAATACGATCAACATAAAAATGATATGAAAAAACTGATATTGTGGTTCGTAGTCATACGGCAAAATTTCGCTGTCTTCAAATGGCAACTGAGTATATCAAATACTACCTACTGGTATTTGGATCAAACAAATTGATAAAATTATCATGGAAATGAAAACCAGAACGAACAACTCTGCCATTCGGAATACATGCGGAATGAAGCACCGTCAAGTCACAGCAACTGTAATCTATTTATGTTGGGCGCGAACAGTATAAATAGGATTGAGTAAATGAAAGCAAATTCCACTGACAAATAGATTCATTGTCTAGTTGCAAATCTTTTTAAAAATATTGCTTTTACCGACAAACAAAGTATAAAGATCAACAAGTAACTAAACTAATCAACACTAACTGTTTGGAAATGGTAATTTGTGCGGCAAGCGGCAGATTTGCCAGTGATATCTATTAAAGAAGTGGAATTCAATTGAGGGCTCATTATTCTTCAAAAATACACATGCTAAATTTTATTTATTAAATGGAGCTCTTGGGGTTGGAACACTTTCCTTGTTCGATATTTTGGTTTCAATCGGGCTGTTTGAAACCATGGCATTGGTCACACTTAGTTAAAAATTACTTTAGGCCATATTTCCAGTTTGTTCATCTGGATGGACTACTATTAATTTATTTTTATATAACTGAAAGCTACATACAACCAAACTCTTCACCATTATTCATGAGCTAAATTGATATTGGCGTAAAATTTGCGCTTATTATGGACAATTGATCAACAAGCTTCGAATAGTTCGGGTGTTTGCAATTCTGACGTAAGTGCAAATTTTGGAAACTTTGTTAGATACAAGAAACATTCCATTGTCATATTCTCGATAGAAATTTACAAATGAAAAAACAAATATATTGCAGAGAAGCAAAATAAATATAAAATAACAACGAAGCTAGTGTTCGTAATTGGTGAAGGTTTAATAAATGAAGTGCTCCACATCCAATTCTGAAACATAATTCTGTTAAGAATTTACGTATAAACAGTAAGTTGACTCAGCTAAAAGCTTGCATTCCAAAAAACGAATTCATGTGATATTTTGTTAAAGCAATCGTTTGTGACATATTCCAAAAACATTGACCGCAAAATGTACATTTGTAAATTGTAACAATTGGTATATTATTAAAATTATAATCTGTTTGGGTGACAGTTAAAAGCAAAGTTTAAGAAAGAAAAGTTATTTAAAAATAATAATATTTTGCCTGGGAATTAATATCAGCAAATTTTTGCCATATCAAGAATTTTAAACGCTTAATAAAGAATAATTTTTATTGTATAAATTGCATTATCAGTTATTTTAATAGCGAAGTGGCAAACTTTAGTTTGATTTACTGGAAGAATATATGTAATTTTAAATAATCTGACAATGTTACGTAAAATAAATTTTTATTTTAGTTCAATTATAATAAAAACGAGCTAAATTTTTTGCAAATTAATTAAAACAAAAAAAAATATTTTCAAGTGCACAAAACACTCGAGTACAACATAATTTTATTTTTATGCTTCTCAACGACATTTAATTTCAGAGATTTAAAAAATGTAAACAAGCAAGACTTCGAAGATAATAGAAGATTAAATACAATTCAAAATTAATGTAAGCTAATAAAATTTTTGAACCACGTTCGATAAATTTTAGCGCGATAAAAAAGCATTATGGAGATATAATAATTCTCCACAAACATTAATCCCTGATATGTATTGTTCTTAAATTATCTTTAATTCCTTAAGTTAAGAATAGTGCTTATTAAATTGAATTTTTTTCACTTCGACGATGTTTCTTCTAAGATAAATCTTTCATCAAATTCTCATATTTTGGGCTTTTAATTTGTTATTACCAAATATAGGGACGTTTATTTAGCAAGTTCGTACAGTTTAGTTTATACTGTGTATCTTCATTCTACAAACAGCAGATAAAAACCGAAATATTACATTTAAAAAAATATTTTCGCGTCACTTGACATTTTTCTACATTCAGTGGTTTGCTTGCAGATACACAAATGTTATTTAACTTGAATTCACAAAATATCATTGTGACTTAAGCGTCGTATTCCATTAATGTAATAATCTATTAAATAACATTTTGTAAATAAAATTATTCGACTACAACCGTGATAATCCTTTAAAACATGTTACAATAAATATATAGATGTATATAGTATAATCGATAGCATGTTTATTGTATATAAATGACCAGTTTATTACTTAAACTTTTAACGATAGGGCTAAAATACTTCGGTTTTGGATGTACTGAATTTGAATACTACAATTATGAGTTTCAGCAAGAAAATTTCAGCAAATTTTTGTTACAATTTCACGTTCGTAATAAGTTTAAATCTGTATAAAGTATAATTTTGCCAAAGTTTTTTTGAAAGGTTTTTGTACATAACTTCAATTCATTCTATGAATTTTCCCTTTAACCTTGTTATACAGCATTATTTTTTTAAAAATTGGCATTACAAGTCAAAGATAGTGATAGAATTATAATAATAGATCTTTGAAATAATTAGAAGTATCTGTTTATAAGAAATTTACCATTTTATAAATATTCCAGCAAAATTTTGTGATAAATTAGAATTGCTCTATTATGACGCACTCATCAGTTAATCTTCGTCCATTAGCTTCGTTAATTGCTGACAAAAATTTAATGAATTTAAGTGGTCCAATGTCAGCGAAAAGTACATTCGATTACTGTTCATAGTTTTAGTAGAAATTTGTTAGGAAAAATGGGCAAAATACAGAATGAACACAAGAAATAGTACTGAATAGTATACATCATTTTAAAAATAAATATTTATTAAGCTTCTAGTTAAAGAAAATTTACGAGATCCATAGGAAAACACTAAACTCAAGAATTGACAGGTTGCTTAGTCAAGATTTAAAAGAAAATTAATATAATAAAGCAATAAACAATTTAATGTCTAATGGTTATACTAGACATGTTATTGAATCAATTATAAATAAGGGAATTAAACAGAAACAAACGTATTACGGGCCAGAAAAGCAATCAGTCTACCTAAACATCCCATTTAAGTGGGATGCAGTTTCCCAAATAACACAAAAGAAATTTGAATCAGCATTAACACGCACATTTAATGCAGCTAAACTACGAGTGTTATTTAGGGTAACATTATACTTTCCGTTCCTGCTGCCTTTGGTTTATCCTTCTAGTCACATCTGAACTAATTTGTAATTATAAATGTGTTAAAACGAAAGATAACATTCAGCAATTTGTTCAATTTTAGTGTCATTATGAATTAAAAAATATACGTAAATAATAGCAAGCAGAAAGTGGTGAAATACCATTACATTGTCAAATAGAGTGATGGATTATGCAATAACTTCAATTTAATCAAGATGAACATTTGGTATAAACACCTGACCAATAAAGCACATAAAACTTTGAGTATAAACAAAGCATTTTGTAGTGTAGTAAAGTTATTTTATTCATTAAATAGTTTCCATTTTATTGGGAACTCATCACGTACTGTTCAGAATTTGCCGCGGACAGGGCTCGAAGTTTAGCGAGTCTGCTTCAGAAACTGATGCTCTGGGCACTGCAACACCTTACCGCACAAGATGATTTTTGTCTTTTAACACTATATTATTCTTAGTTTATACTGGCAAATGTGTGTAAATATTGGGTTAGATGTTTATAGTAAAATTCGAACTTTGATTAAAGTAATTGTTATCACCGCCCGCGCAACTAATCTTCATTTCATTTTTGATGAGGGAAGTGTCCGATAAGCGAAACTTTCTTGTATTCATGCACCGAAGTTGTATGAAACTACTAAAATGCTCAATAATGTTACGCCCCTAAAACCCAATATGTCCTATGTCAGCGAAAATATTCATCGGAATAAAATTTGTAGGCATAAATATCCTCATTACTTTTTAAATCTAAATTATCTTAGAAGGGTACACGTACTAGTGCGTGTGACTGACGGAAGTTCTCTTAAATTCCTCGCTGCTTGGATTGGTATTTACTTTAAATTCGCAATCTTGATTTAAATAATTGTCAGTACGACCCGTGCAATCAATGATTGTATTCTTTTAATCTGATAAGGTATTTTATATGTGCTATTTCAATAGACATATTATTTTAACCTAAGGTTTATGGAGAGATATATGACTTTATCGTGGATTCTGCATTTGCTGCAGTGGAAGCTGATTTTGCCATTGGTTTTTCACTATAGTTTAAATAGACTGAAAATTCTCAGGTTAAAGGAAATTTTTTAGTTGAAATATCTATAATTTAAATTAAAATAACTGATTTCATTTGTATATTATAACAAGCGTTACCTTGAACAATATGCTATTGTATAATATTAAGATATTAAGTTGATAGCATACATAGACGCCTTTCAAAAAAATATGTGGTGTCTTGACTAAGGAACATAAAATTAAATAAACTCACGCGCTTCTTATGATAATCTACGATTGTAAAACTACCCTCAACTCAACCTGTATAGATGAATGCTTCAGTCTCAATTGAGTTGACAATCGCCATAACGACTTTTATTAACATGATTGACAAATTAATAATCAAACATATTGCCTCAGAGTAAAATTTTGAAAATAATTCATTAAACAGTGTTATAAAATCATTTAAATTTTAATCTGTGAGCCAAAACTTCACAAAATAATTTAAGGAAAAATGATCTGCGTGACATTCATTTCCCCCCAATCTAGATTAGCAATTCATAGATAAATCGTTTAATAAATGTACATGCACTATATAAATATGGTACAATGTTCAAATAGTAAAATGTATTTAACGTTGATACTACTTATATATTTGTTTGTCAAAAGAATGTAAAGATCTGTATTTACTTATTTTCTGTCACCAATTTACTGAAACAGTTTCTATTATGTAACACATGCACGCAAATACATACAAATAGCAAAATATAGACAAATAATTAAACGTTGAAAGTTTAAATAAAGCGAATAACTAGAACATGAAAATAATCAATCTGTTTTTGACGCAGTTACTTTGGTATTTGAACATTATACATCAATTCAGCAAGACAGTCACACTGTGTAGCAATCCAACACCATTAATCTATTAATCTCTTAACGGGATTCAGGTAAAACTTTCGGAGCACCTGTGTTTATCGAAGGAGATTTTCATCGTCTAGATAACGAATTTTTACACAAAAGACAACCAACACCCAAATAACACTAATAATTTTAAAATGTTTATCTTTGTAATGATATATGTTCGCATTTATACCTTAACTAAAATATTATCAAAATATTAATTATTTTCAGAATAACTACAAATGACCCATCACAAATTAATAAAGTTGAATTTTTTCCACAAATAAATACATATACATACATACATACATACATACATATATATATATATATATATATATATATATATATATATATATATATATATAGGAATAGAGAACACATAAATAACAAAGTGGATAAAGGCCATTTATTTCGTGAATACTAATCATCTCTTATACAATCATACATATTTATACATTTTGGGTTTTCAATTTATTATGCTAGTGGTAATCAATTGAAAACCCAAAATGTATAAATATGTATGATTGAATAAGAGATGATTAGTATTCACGAAATAAATGGCCTTTATCCACTTTGTTATTTATGTGTTCTGTATTCACCATTATAATTATACTATGTTAAATTAAAAATGCATGGATATCATAAAGAATATATATATATATATATATATATATATATATATATATATATATATATATATATATATATATATATATATATATATATTCGACCTACAGTATTTAGTAAAGAGGTTGTGCATGTTATTTATAAATATATTATTTCTAATTATAAAGAAATAGCCCATTAATAACAAAGTGGATAAAGGCCATTTATTTCGTGAATACTAATCATCGCTTATACAATCATACATATTTATACATTTTGGGTTTTCAATTGATTATGCTAGTGGTAACAAATCTGACTCGTTTTTACTTCTGTTTCTTGTTTTGGCTGGTTGGTGAGTGTGTATGCGTTTGTGTTTGTGTGTGTGCGTGTTTGCATGTAAAGGTCATTCTCGCAGTATTGCAAAGTGATGTCTGAGATCTGGTCATTATTGTTTTGATAGCTTGAGAATTAACCATTTCTGCGCATTGTTCACTGTTACATGTACGAGTGCTATTTTTCCCAGTGTTGTTGATCGTTTCACCTTGTTGCGCAAATTAATATTTTCCACATGGTAACAGCGTCAGTGTGGATTGCAGTGTTAAACGCTCATATTGTTTGGAAACTGTCACTTTATGCGCCTCTGTTATTTTCACTTCAGTTTGTTGCCAATCCGATTGTATGTTTGTTGATTCTACCCTTGGGCCTGTTTGTTCTTGACTGGATAATAGTAGATTGTTGTTGAATTTTGTTATTCTAAAATAAATGGTATCGCTTGACGTCTCATCCTTATTTACAAACATACCACTGGATAAGACATCGGAGATCTTGTGTTTTTTTGATTTTCCTATAGACACCAATGATATCAATGACCTCAGATTAACATGTGCTAAAAACGTGCAATTTAAATTCGAAGGGATATACTACCGACAGATAAATGGTGTAGCTATGGGAAGTTGCATCGCACCCCTCCTGGCAGATATATACATGAATCATCTGGAAAAAACGAGCCTAAAGTGTATAATTGACCAGTGCGCACTCTACAAAAGGTATGTAGATGATATCTTGTTGTTCATCTCAGAAGCAGCAGACCCTTCCGAAATCCTCAAACAAGCAAATGGAGCCGATCCAGACATCAAATTCACTCTCGAGGTAGAGAAAGACGACAGTTTTCCCTTCCTTGACATCAAACTCACTCGAGAAGAAAACGGGGATTTGACACTGGCCATATATAGAAAATCCACTTTCACCGGACAATACATTCACTACAACAGTAGTGTGCCAAAATCCCACAAAAGAAACTTAGTAAACAACCTAGCAAACAGAATCAGGAAGATCTGCTCTGAACACAAGATTGAGGAAGAACTGGGCTACCTCAGGAAAATTTTGCTAATGAACAACTACCCAGAGCGTTTCATTGATGTCAACATCAGACCACGGCAGATTCGTACTAGAGAGGATACCGTCAAGCAGGTTTTCCTAAACTTACCATTTAGAGGCGACGTACCAGCCTCAATAATTGCACGGCGGCTGAATAGAATAACTAAGGACAACTTTCCCAGTGTTAAAGTTAATATGACATTTAGTACACAGAGAATCATGAGGTTGGATGCCAAAGATCAATTGCCAATTCTCTCCAAATCATTCATAGTCTATAAATTCTCATGTATGTGCGGTAGCACATATATCGGACGTACGAAGAAGCAATTGATAAGCAGAATCCAGCAACATTTGCCACAGAAATTGATTAACAAAGGCTTGGCACCGTCAGGAAAATCAGCTATTTCCGATCATATATTGGCAACGGGGCACCCTGTCAATTCGACCAATTTCACAATTCTACATAAAGCGAAATCAGAAAAATTATTATTTATTTATGAAGCCCTTCATATAAAACAACAAGCACCTGACTTAAATATTCAAAAGTTTCACCAACATGATATTCTAATCGAATGGCCAAGAATAACAAAATTCAACAATCCAGTCAAGAACAAACAGGCCCAAGGGTAGAATCAACAAACATACAATCGGATTGGCAACAAACTGAAGTGGAAATAACAGAGGCGCATACGGTAACAGTTTCCAAACAATATGAGCGTTTAACACTGCAATCCACACAGCGCTGTTACCATGTGGAAAATATAAATTTGTGCAACAAGGTGAAACGATCAATTACACTGGGAAAAATAGCACTCGTTCATGTAACAGTGAACAATGCGCAGAAATGGTTAATTCTCAAGCTATCAAAACAATAATGACCAGATGTCAGACATTACTTTGCAATACTGCGAGAATGACCTTTACATGCAAACACGCACACACAAAAACACAAACGCATACACACTTACCAACCAGCCAAAACAAGAAACAGAAGTAAAAGCAAATCAGATTTGTTACCACTAGCATAATCAATTGAAAACCCAAAATGTATAAATATGTATGATTGTATAAGCGATGATTAGTATTCACGAAATAAATGGCCTTTATCCACTTCGTTATTAATGTGTTCTTTTTTCCTAACTAGAAAAAATGTTTTTTGTAATATTAAAAGTCATAGAACATTATAAAGATATATATATATATATATATATATATATATATATATATTGTATATATATATATATATATATGTATATATATATATATTATATATATATATATATATTCGACCAACATTATTTAGTGAAGTGCTTTGTAAACTGTTTCATTACTACAAAAAGAGAGTGACTTATAAAATTTATAGTGATTTATAAATAAATGCAAAATAAAATGTGTGCTTAAAGTAAATCAATTCATATTTAAATGTATAATACAAAATATTATATTCATTCTGCCGTTACCAAAATCACGTGTTTATCATTGCAAACGTACTGTAAAGTTGGAATCTTTATAGGTCCTAAATAAAGTATATTTTATCTTTTTAAATATAGGTGCGATAAACGCAAATAAACTGTTTAAAAAAATAGACAAACTTTTAGATTTTAAATGCACATTTTATAAATACCCAATGCTTCACTGTGCGGTAAATATTTAAATATGGCTATTGTATAATATATATATATATATATATATATATATATATATATATATATATATATATATATATAAATTTGACTCTGCTACCACAGGCAACTTTAGAATGTAATTTACTTAAACGCAAGATAGATTTACATATTTCTTTATCAAGTAACTAAAAATAAAATTTTAGTTTTGAATATAATGATAGATTAAAACAAAAATATTTAATACATCCACAAATTTGTTAATATTTGAAGATATTATTAAAGTTATTATTCATAACTTGTATATATATATATATATATATATATATATATATATATATATATATATATATATATATATATATATATATATATATATATATATATATATATATATATATCTATTAATAGTATACTAAAAAATGTGCATTCACTCATCTTTATTAGCCAGATTTGATGCGGTAGTGACTTTAACCTGAAACGTTTAATTAATAATCCTTCATGTTGTCCCTTATTACAGCGAAATCGCGCATTTCATGCATATTTCAGGCCGATTTAATATATGTTTCATGGGCAAACGATTGTCACGACCTTCTACAAATTTGCTAGCAGACTAAATTTCACCAAGAAATCTAATTTTAGAAATTTTATTATTAACAATTTGAGGTGGAAATACTGATAGAATTTAGAGCAACAGGATTGATTAGAGTTATTTCGAAGGTATAATATAAAAAAAATGGCATAAGTAAGCAAACGTAGTTCGCCTAGATAATAATATTTAAAATATTTAAAAACACACTTAAATATTAATTCTAAAAGTTACAATCAGCTAATACCGTACTCATATCGTATTTTATTTGATATGACAACGAACTAAAGTACAGTTTTCATATTTTCCCTACTAGCTTTCTATATAAATTTACTTTTAGTTTAAGCCAAACACCAATTTATTGACAACAGTTTAGCCTTCAGAAGTTTTCAGACTATTAACAGGAGAAAATACGACGTTCTCTGAATCTGCTGACAATATGTTAAACAAAGCATTTCTCATTAAACGAACATGTCGCTCAAACTACTACAAAAGCCAGGAAAACTCAGTCTACTCAATGGTTCGTGCAAGATTGTTTGTCATTAAAACCAAACTGTTAACAAAACCAATTTTCAGAATAGTGTTTAAAAGTATCATAATGTGGCTGCTATAAATAGAAAATATTCTGTTTTATCTATAATACATCTAGCCTATTTAAATTCAACTAAACATACCTCATAAGTTGCAATCCAATCGAGTTTCTAAACCAAAATAAATCCACGTAAATAAATTAGACAGTTAAAAGACAAATTTAGTTAGAAAGCAAATTTGAAAATAAATTGCCAACAACTTCATATTTCAATGTTCAAATTTTGATGCATTTCGAGTAACTTAAAATCAGGAAATAACAGGCAACAATTTGATTCTCCACGATTTTCATTCGTGGGTAGTCCATTTGCACTTATTAGTACGCATTGAATTCGTCTTCCAGTTGGCTGGACGCTGATTCGCCTCTTGCCTACGAAGGCTTCATCATCGTTCAAACTGACCACAGGAAATGAGATACGATCCAATCTTCGTTGACTGACGAAGTTTCGTAATGTTATTTACCGTTCCATAATCAAACCTCTTATAAAACACAGTCAAATGCTCAAAATAGCATATTTAAGTAAATTCGCTAACCTCATTCCAAATCAGGCCTATTCTCACTCTGCACAAGTAATATCTAAGTGGCAAAAATGATTAAATAAAGCAGGAATTTCTTCTTAATGTTTCATTATTCCCATCACAAGTTTTCAAACGTTGGTTGCTAAAATGGTTATTGCCTTATTTAATGAAGAAGCGCATTTAATCTCCAAATTATCTTGAAGTGTATACTGGTGTAGAAATTTGACATATACTAATGCAGTATATTTAGAAATGAAATAAATATACTTATAAGAAACTCAGCAAGTAGTTCACGCTTTTAAAAATCTATTTTCTTGTTTTAATTATTATTTATTTACTTTAGTTTAATTTCTTAAAAATTGGATTAATATATAAACTTATTTTACATAACACTTTAGGAATACGTAAAAAGCCATTGAACATCACATTATATAATTGTGCGTAGTGCAGTTTTACCAAAGAATTATAGATGCAAATATTGGTATTTGAGTTAAAATTATATTTTTTACGTGTATACAAAACTTGATGTGCAAGAAATTCTGCGAAAATGATTTTTAGTGGAACACAGACGTTAATAATTTTTTAGTAGCTTATAATTTTTAAATTTAACTGAGTAAAATATTGCCATCTATCGGGATCACACAATTAATAGCTTTATTTTTCAAAATTTTAAATCTCTCAATTTTATTTTTGGTAACGCGTGTTTCCAAAGAACTTTTAAATATCGCAAGTGAGACAGATTATAAGAATACAGTATATTTGGACTACAAGGCGCATTTAAAAAAATCTTTGTTTAGGTGAAGAAACAGCCACACGTCCAATAATTCATTGCGCGCTTTGTGTGACAGAAAACTTTCGAGGGAGGAATATGATATTAAATATTGTATTTCCTTAAAATTTAACCTGGAAATTTTCTACTACTATTTATACACACCTTGATATTCAATATATTAGGAAAAGTTGTGTTAATTTGCTCGAGAAATTTTGTGCAAAAAAATTGGTAGATAAATGTATATTTAATTAATTCTCCTGATACAATTTATGTTTTTATAATTAAAGTGAACAATAGAAGGTTTATTGCTATAATGTTTGAATTTTGCTATATTCGTGAAAAATGACCCCGTTTATAGTGGATGCGCCTTATGAAACGGAAAAGAAGGTATTTATAGCGCAATCTTCTTGTTTTACTTTTAAGTTTGTCTTTCTTATTTCCAAAATATAATGCAATTTTACTTGCAGATTCTAGACGGTAAAATGACAAAGTAATAATTACAGTGAGCGAAAAACAATTCTGCGTTTATTTTTAAGTAAAACAAATTGGTAATAAAGCAAACGACTCGAGCCATTTCAATAATATTTTGTTAAACGCAAATTTTATGGCATTAAAAATTTAATTTTAGAAGGAGTTTTCAATTACGGCCTTATGCGAGTATGCATGATTTTACCATATTATCGTTAAAGGTAATGGTAGTCCATCAAAATAAATGCGCTTTAACAAAACGCCAAACCGAAATTTAAACTAAACGAGAAACATAAAATTGTTTAAAATGGCTTGAATAAAATAAAAACACCTAAAAAATTTGAACCCTCCCAAAATGGAAAGGTTATGGAAATATTAACATATATATTGTCAGTCTAATCTGTAAATAGCCAACACCCAAATAAAAAAATTGTTCTAAAGTACCTCAAAAGCGCGTTGAAGGTGCTCAGTTATAAATGCCTTTTATTTAAAATGTCAAAGAATACATTTCCGAATGCGTATAAATTAATTAATATCCAAAAGCGCCTAAAATTCAATAAATTTGAAATGACGATTGCAAAATTTCTAGGCCATCCAGAAAATGAACTACTTTGACCTTACGCAATATTTATCTTAATTGCTAGGATGAGAAATAATTTCTTGTATGCGCTGTGAAAGTAATTTCTAAAGCATTTTCAAATTTTATAAACGATCGTCAATTCAATAATGTAGTTTATCATTTGTTCATGCTAGTAACGATCAAACCACTAAGTAATAAGACTGGGAATTGAAAGGTCAAACAAAAATTCGTTAATTTGAAAGCACCTTTAGCCTTAATAAAAAAGTCAAATAAAACAAAAAGCTTTAATTTGTAACATAAACTTCTCTGCTCCTAATGACATATAATACATAAGTTAAAACTTTAAATCTACTAAATCGCAACCTTGGTTTTAATACTACAAAAAAATTCCCAAAATGGGCGAACTCCGTCATCTGGATGAATAACATTTCCTACTTTACACAAAAATTATATATATATATATATATATATATATATATATATATATATATATATATATATATATATATAATAATAATACTAATTGTGTTGGATATCAAGACCTTATAAGGTCTAAAAATAAAGTAAAACCCTACGAAACAAATTAATTATTATATAACTAAAAATATGTGTATCATTCAGAATGGTGACTCAGTGGTTAGGGTTGGAGACTCCAAAACAGACATGCCCAGGTTCTAGCCCTGTTTGCATAAATTTCCGAACAGTACTTCAAAGGTTTCTAATAAGGATTAAATCGATCTATTGGATGGATTTTCTTGGTTGAATTATACAAAGCTTAGTTTAAATCTTCAAATTTATGTATAATGGAATTGATTGTTATATCAAGGTTGTAAACTTGATGCAATATATATATATATATATATATATATATATTATCAAACGAATCTGAGATTAATGTCGATTTTCTGTAATTTCTGGTATTATATGCTGCAGTTTACATTTGATTTTGTTACTTTTATGACATTACGAACGCTAAATTACAATAATACAAATTAACCAACCATTGCAAATTTGGTAAGGCTCGCATTATCTTTAAAAGCTGACTTAATTTTACTGTTTCTCATTTCTCATCTATTCGCGTCTAATTGATGCTAGTCTATTGCAAAAGTTTTACATTCTGTGATAAGAAAACACGTCTAGCAAAAATGAAATCTGCCCACAACTTTTGGCTGTTTTCCAATCCCGAGTTGCATTTGTCATTGGTATTGAATCAGTTACATTAATTACCAGTCACTGGCCGTTGCAGAATTTCCGTCTCGTATGAAGGCTTACTGCCGATTTTCCAGTGCTGATCCAAATTTTCTCGATAACTTTATTAATTTTTTTTGCGTCGTTAGCACTAAATATCAGTCACAGACCATTGATGTCTTGCAAACTTTCTAAGAGCTGATCTGACAATGCTTGTTTTAATTTGACTTATTTAGTATTCCTTTGAGTCATATCGCTTACATTAGATTTCTGGGGTAAAAGACTTGAACTTGGTTGAAAGGGATATTTTAACGTGAAAGCCATTGTTAATCGAGTCGTTCGGTTTTTCGTCACTAGATTTTATTAAACGTCTCTGTCTATTTCTGATCATCTTAAAGTATTAAGCGCGTTTGAATGAAAATATCTAATCTATCGCGTAGATCTGAATTTAAAAATCAACATAACTTAAATTAAATATTACCAATAAAAATTTACCGTCTAAGAAAAAAGTGGGAGGAAACGTTTTTCGACTAAAAGCTGATCTTCCGTATATATTTTTTCAATTCCAATCTTTTTTGTTCATTAGATTTTCGTTTCTTGCACTAGATTTCAATTAAGAACAATTCCTCTCTTGACTAAAGAGGAAAGTATAAGTAGGAGTGCAGTCGGCTTACTTTGTTTGTTTAGTCTCTAGAGCCCTGTTGCTCAGTTTCATCTGCTTTGCTTTATTGGACTTTATAACTCGTCACTAAATATATTACGTATCGGCGAAGTGTACATCTGATATGTTTGTTAAGAGCCAATCTTCCCCTGCAGATCCGAATTTAACAGTTGAACGTGATAATTTGCTTTGCATAAAATATCAATCATAATTCATGAACGTACAAGGCCAAGAATGAAAAATTTGCATTATATATAATAGTTGATCTTCACATATTGAAATCCAGTTTCCTTTTTAATACTTGGTCATTTAATCGACGTCAATTTAGCAAGATTTTAAATAGTAATAATTGCGCTCAATGGTAAAAAGGAAAATCAAAAAATGAAGTCAAACCAATGTCCGCATGCGCAGATGGCATAAACTCAGGTGCGCATTTTTTTCGTGTTTAATGACGACTAATCAGTTGGAACCGATTTCACGCCCTACACACGCTATGTATTTCTGTAAGTAATGTTGGACAATTTGTCTGTGAAATTTACTATACGAATGTGCAAATCTGCAGTAGTGGAGCTAACTTCATATAAAGTCTTTGACAATACAACTTCAAAGCCAACCCACTATATAATATATATATACCGGACATGTAAAAGGTACCAAATCTACGGTTGTTGTGTCAGTACATGAAACCAACACTATGGTTGCCGAGTCGGTAAATGGTGCTCACAACACGGATTTCAACACCTGTTACTACAGCAAATCCAAACACCCAGGTTTTTGTCGACATCAGTTATCCATTTTTGTGGTAATCGTGATATCAATTAATTAAATTTATAAAAATTAGATAAAGTTTGTTGCAGAGAGCCTATGAATATGCAATTATCTATTTGGTGGTGCGAACCTCATAATATATTGTTCTAAATATGACCAGAATTATAAGCCAACGAGAGAATAAACGGAATGTTTAATCTCGTGCTTACTGGCGACTGATCATTAGGAGCCGGTATTACGCCCTTTACTCATTATATGTTTGGGTGAGGAATGTGGGAC
The DNA here is from genome assembly GCA_029291075.1 of Eudiplozoon nipponicum. NCBI lineage: Eukaryota > Metazoa > Platyhelminthes > Monogenea > Mazocraeidea > Diplozoidae > Eudiplozoon > Eudiplozoon nipponicum. The sequence goes on from JAQBSW010000082.1 coordinate 208,746, forward strand.
AATTCACCGGTACAATCTCCTATACGAATGTTTCAACGTACAGTAGTGCAGCTAACTTCTAATAAAGTTTTCAACAATGCGACTTCAAAGCTAAATCATTAAATATATGCATATACCAAGCCTGTAAAGGGTATCAAAACTATAGCTGTTGTATCAGTACCTGAAAGAAACGCTATGGTTGCCGAGTCGGCACATGGCACCAACACTATGTGTGACGAGCCGGAAAACGGTACCAACAAAATGTATTTCAATGTATGCTAAAGTGCCCCTAAATTGAGAAATACAACTAGTGCCCAACACCTGTTACTCCAGCAAATTCGCAATAAACAGTATCCGAATGAATTTAATTAGCTGAAAATGATTTTTGACTTCCAAAACCTGGTGTTTTGAATCACTGGTTTTGCTTCATTTGAATAAATTAAAAGTAACAAATTAACACTGGCCGTGACAAATGGCGAGACTTGGTTGAATGGGAAGAGCCGATGTACTCTTTACATATATATATATATACATATATATATATATATATATATATAAATGATATTCAAATAAAAACAAGACCTTTTTATAAATTCAGTACATTAAGTGCACTATAAATTATTAATAATTTTAAGAATTCGAATAAATGAAATTAAGAAGAAATTAGTGTAAGCACTAGAATGATTAGAAAATTTGCAGTCATCTTTGCATTAAGGTACAACATTTTTGACATTATTTATTTAAATTAAAAATTTTCTATGCATTCAAGTAATGTAGATAAATAATCTACACAAAAATTACTTTTACGTGTAAATAACGTCATTTTGAAATCAATGAAGACAGTGAGTCGAACATTGTCTAGTATCTCTTTCCTTGTACTAACATTAGGCATGTACGCATTAAAATTTTGTGAATTCTGTTTTTATTGCCAAATATCCCTACGATACAAATTTTAATGCATGTATTGCTTCCTTATTTCATTAATAGTTTAACGAAAATTTAATTATAGCTAAATGTGTTTCAACACAGTGTTTCGGCTATTTTAATGCTTTAAATTCCAACGTTGACCAACTATGCATTAGACTTTCACAACATTATGTTGAAAGAAATGTTTTAATGAAACATTATAACGCTTTCTTTTCGACTGGGCATACCTTTTGTGTTGAAAGCTTTAATTTGAAATCCGGAATTTTGTAGCAGTATTATGCGTCTCATGTAATTACAAATGTTTTTTCGCGCTTTTTCCTATATTTATCTTTATATATTGCTGAGTATCTATTAGAATTGTTATCCAGCTGTTATGCTATGTGTTCAAATATTAAACACCGAATAAAAATAATTTGAAAATTAAAATTTTATTTCCGTGAAAATTGGCCTACGGCCTGTAATAATTTGCGCATTTATAGCATAGTAGATTTTCCAATGATAAAATAAATTTGATTCAGATATAGAAAAAATTTTGTTATCATACTCTTCCCTAAAATATATATGTGAAAACAATTATAAAAGTGTATTATCTCTAGTTCTGAAAAAATTGCCAGAGTGAATATGCCAATTTCACATTGGGTTATTTAACTGCACGCATTTGAAAAAAAAGTTGTTCATTTAAAATTGTACCAAAAATGAAATAAGTTCCATAATCCGAAAATTAAACAGAAATGTTTACAATTATAAAATTAAATCTGCTTTCAAATAATTGAAGGTAAAACTGTCAATCAAGGAAAATTTATAAAACAATGTATATCTCAAAATCGATAACGCCTAAATTCTTTGAGAATTTATATTGGCAGATTTTTGCCACATAAATTATTTGCTACAAGTAAAACCACATTTAAAGTTAAAGACTTACACTGAGCAGTAATTATGTTACTAAAATGCAAATTGCAGATTGATCTAGAGGAAAATTTAATGGAAATGAAAAAATTCAACACAATTAAGTAAAATAAATTTTGATATCAGTCCAATTTATAATAATATAAGCAAGAACAATTAAAAATCATTTAAAAGAGAAACATGACTTTTAATATTTCGAAATACTGCTTGAGTTTATCATATATATAACAACTGTAATGAGTCAATATCTCTAATCTATATATATATATATATATATAAAGATATATATATATATATATACATTTATATATTTATAATAAATTATTATTTTTCTCTTTTCTTCCTGTTTCTTTCGACCATTTAATCAAATTGTATATTTATTTATTCACAACTTATATAAATATATATAGTACATATAAATGTGTATAAAACATATATATAAATATAAGCAACAGTGTGAGTCCAATTTCTTATATATATATATATATATATATATATATATATATATATATTGACATGATTAATTGTTTGTTGATTTATTTTTTACTTCCTTTTCTCCTTCTTTCTTCTCCCTCCTACTTAGTTATTTATTTCTTATTATGTATACCATCTTAAATATATATATATATATGTATATATATATATATAATTAAATGGTAATGTATAAAATGATTTATGTTCGTATATATATAATATATGTAGAACAAACCTATCTATCTACGGATAAGCCTATCGATATATCCGTCAATCTCCCAGATTTTGAGTTCCTTTTAAAAAGACCATTTTTAGCTGTTAACCATGAATATTTTATCTAGGACCACTTAATATTAATTTATTACGATATTCACACCTTATATAAATATATAGAAATATAAACAACAGTGTGAGTCAAATATCTATAATCTAATGTCTTATCTCCTAACCATTGCGAAATCTGTATACCACCTACTGGAACATTTTATTGAGAAAGAAAAGTAAATAGGAATTGATATTGGTACAGTTCATTCGCAACTGATTGTAAATTATTAAAAACAGGGAAGAAAAGAGAAAATAATAATTTATTATAATTATAGAAATGTACACATATATATATATATATATATATATATATATATATATATATATATATATATATATATATATATATATATAGGATAGAATATTGGACTCACGCTGTTGCTTATATTTATGTATATATGTTTTGATACTTTTTGATATGTATTTTATATATTGATATGAGCCTATCATAATTTTGATCTTATATATTATTGATATTCCCTATATTAACAAAAGGATAATTCTTTGACAGTGCAAATTTAAGAAAATCTGAGCTAAAATTCTATTCCTTATCTAAATCTACGAATGACATTTAGAAAATACTAAGTTCGATATCTTATAAAGCGAATATTTAAGCATTTGGAAGAATGATTTAAACCACGTTTACGAGCTTGAATTAAGAACCAATCCTATTGCATTTAACAAGTCGAACACCAGAGTAAAACAACCGTCAATCATTGAATGTTTGATTCGGAAAAGTTCCTCATTAGGTTAAATATTGCTCCCTGCCATACCTTAACATTCAAAAATCCGTAATTTTGTAAGTATCATATTGTATTACCTCAAATTTGTAGTAAATTTATTTAGGCTAGGCTTCGTACCACATTTTACTTTAACCTTTCTTTTCTATTTCTATATTTTGTGATTGTATTACAAATTATTTTTAATTTAGATAGCAGATTTTTAAAATTTTATTTATTTTCTGTAGTGACTCTGTAAAAAAGACAGAGAGTATTTGTTAAAGCATCCAGATTATGACACGCTAATTTTTCGCACTGATGTATCAATTCTTACAAAGTCACATTTTAAATTAAATGTATACTTGAATGATATATAATCAAGATTTTTCTATCTTAAGGCATTGCCACAGCTCCTCTGTTGACTACTGATGTGTAGTTTTAACCATATATTTTTCTTTGAATGTGTGATTACAATTTGTGATGTACATCCTACCACTTTTTCGAGAGACGACAATTTTTTTAAATTTATATGGAAGAAATATTTCTTTATTCTATTCCTTTATAGTAGATGTAACCACATATTTTACTTTTTATGTACTGAACGATAAGACAAGCAACAAATATTTCTGGCGTCTGTAAATATATCTTTTGTGCATTGTCCACAGTGTTGGTTATATATATATATATATATATATATATATATATATATATATATATATATATATATATATATATTTCACATTCACATTTAAGGGAGTAAAAGCACACTTATTAACCAAGCGTATGTTTATTATCGCTGTAGGGTGAGTACTCAAATCCTCAGGGTTTCATTTATTAAAATGAATGAGAAGTATCCTGGGTTTCATTTGGACTTGTACTATTTAAATAAGTAATAAGATTGTTGGTGCTTAATTGTATGAGTACATATAAATATGTACCTGTATACGTGATTATGTTCGTTTGTTGGCCATTCATATTATATAATAAATTTAAATATGGAATCTTGTTATTCTTGTATTGATGGACTGCTTTCTGTCCGGGCTATTTCTTTGTTGACTATTGCGTTAACCAATGTTTGCTCCTGTATATTGTTCTCTATATTGTCTCGATATTGAGTTTCATATTATCCACTTGTTGACAGCACAGAGTGTGTGGGTTGAAGTGTTGATAGCTTTTTATATGAAGGACGTGAAATGTCTGTCGAGTCGGGATTTGGGAAAAACCAATTGGGCATTTTAAAAATTGTGGCCTATAAACCTGCTTGTAAAATAAGGAAACGATTTGATTTACAATTTAATTTGAATTAGAATTAGAAATAGAGAAATGGTTGAATTGAAAATATTACTGAAATAACGATACCATGGAAATGTGCGAATGGTCGAAACATAAAACAATGGTTTTCTCGCTTCTCAATTAATGATAACAAAACATGCGTACAAAACCTTAAATGATCACGATATATATTTTTAATAAATATATAATTAATACATTTTTACATTGAAGAGAAGTAAATAATTATACGAAGATAAAATTGGAAAAATGATTTTGGCCTTAGACTCTGTTCAATGAATAGAATTCATGAACGAATTTTATTGTCCAATATATGACTGACGTTTTAATTTACGGGAATATAATTTAATTAAAGGGACATACAAAAATAAGTTCATTGCAGTTGCTATACGTGGCCTTTTTCTCTTGTAGCCCAAAAGCTTAAAACTATAATTTTAATTTTCTTTGCTTCACATATATGCCATCGTGCAAGAACACAAATTAATTTTGTACGCTGACTTTCTTCTTTGATAAATCATTCCAAGCAAAATGAAAAATTTGCGGTTATGGAACTGTCCTTTGAAACATTTTCCCATAAGATTTAATTATTTACAATCAAACGACTAAAACAATACACTAAAAGAATAGTTTTTCATGATAAAAATTAGCAATGCAACAGGAATTTTATCCAGTTTCCAGTCTGCATGCCATCAATGAGAGAATGATCAGTGCTTTATTTGTATAAACTTCGACGTGATAAATATAATTACCTTGATTACACAAGATTTTTTTAAAGTCGGCGAAATAAGTAATGCTGATAGACAACGATTGCTGTCGTATATAATTAGTATATTTACAATTGTAACAAAGCAACCAGATATAGCACTGAATCTTGTATTTAATTCTTGCAACAATATATTTGTTTAATTTGTATTTATTCATTTAATATTTCATAAATACATATGATATTATGAGAAATTATCTCATGACGGCATAAGGTGCATGACACAGCAAATGGGAATTTCGAAAATAGAATAATTCTATGAATTTGTTTACATAAGTGCCTACTACTTTGATGTTATTCACTATAAATCCGAATAAAGCTTCCTCATCATTTACAATCTTAAATTTGAAATTGTAATAAGAAACATTGGAATTTTGTCACCCCAACACAGGATATAAGTGTCGCTGAAATTTCTAAACTGAAGAAGTATTCAATAATACCCAGTTGCTAAAATATGACAGACTATTACTCCGGAGTACGACCAAAAATGTACTACACATTTACGGATTTCAGAAACGTAGGAAGTGTATATCAGATATATTATTGTGCACACAGCTGCGGTAAAAAAATACGCCACCATGATTTTTTTCTCGATCTATCTTGCAAATTTTTAACTGGAAAGCTTATAACTCGTTAAGTTATCGTTGGTTAACTTGGACATTTATAAGAACTCAGTGGTTAGAACGCCTTAATCCGAAGCAGACGTGCTCAGGTACTTACCCTGTCAGAGTTCCCAATAAGGACGAAACCGGTTTACCGAGTGAATTAAAATTTCTACACTATACAATACTTAGTTTATACAGAAAATGTGTGTACATAATGGGTCAGGTGTTTATATCAAGTCCGAAACATTGATTAAAGTAAATTATAAAAGCAGACAGGTCACACAAATGTAATAGCTGGTATTTTATGTCTATGGTCCGGAAGCCAATAGCTTGTTCATCAATAACGCATGAGATAAAGATACGTGAGAAATTTTAATTGTATTCATAAGCACATTGTTCAGTGATAATGAAGCCAATTTCATTGGTAAATAAAGAGTTATGTAATGAAAATTTGCAAATCTGATAGCTACCTAGGAAATTTAAATGGACACGTAAGACATCGGCAGCATTAGTTGCATAATTCATGAGGGGGCAAATATTATAAAGCAACATGAAAAATCTTATTAGCGTACTAAAGGATTTTTGAAGCAGAGCGATTCCATATTACATGCATTGTTGTGTTCAACTAGTATTAATAGATAAATGTGGCATATATCCATTTCTTTATTAAATAATTTGATAATACGAAAAAATATTTGCCGTAATGGAATTATAAATAATTTAGTTACTTTATATGAGTGATTTTGAATAGCAAATAAATTCAGCATTCGTGAATTATATATATATATAATATATATATATATATTATATTATATTATACTATATTATATTATATTATATTATATTATATTGTATTATATTTTATTATATTATATTATATTATATTATATTATATTATATTATATTATATTGTATATATTTATTATATTATATTATATTATATTATATTATATTATATTATATTATATTATATTATATTATATTATATTATATTATATTATATTATATTATATTATATTATATTATATTATATTATATTATATTATATTATATTATATTATATTATATTATATTATATTATATTATATTATATTATATTATATTATATTATATTATATTATATTATATTATATTATATTATATTATATTATATTATATTATATTATATTATATTATATTATATTATATTATATTATATTATATTATATTATATTATATTATATTATATTATATTATATTATATTATATTATATTATATTATATTATATTATATTATATTATATTATATTATATTATATTATATTATATTATATTATATTATATTATATTATATTATATTATATTATATTATATTATATTATATTATATTATATTATATTATATTATATTATATTATATTATATTATATTATATTATATTATATTATATTATATTATATTATATTATATTATATTATATTATATTATATTATATTATATTAAATAATATAATATTATATTATATTATATTATATTAATGAAAAAGTATTTGTAGGCTCAAGAATTGTATGAAGTGGCATACATTAACTTTACACGGTGTTAAACAATCAATGATTGCGCGGTGGTGGTAACAATTATTTAAATCAATTACAACAACATTGCAAATCTACTGTAAGTCACACGTACAGACGCGTTTTTTACTTCCATGATCTTCATCAAAGTACGACGGCAAACTGACTAGCGATGATCAACCTGCAATGATGATCAAATATTATGGGATTGGTGTCTACTTCAAGCTCGCAAACTGGATTTGAAGAATTATTACAACCAGCTGCGGAGTCATTGATTGTTCAACTTTAATACACATATGCATGTGGCCTAAGCTGGAAAATTTAATGTTCCTGACTGCATAGAAATTGTGCAGTTGAAATTTCTATTCAAGTACAATGTATGCAAGACTTCTAGATGTGAGAGCCGTATATGTAATTTTGCTTTCTATATATATACATATATATATATATATATATATATATATATATATATATATATATATATATATATATATATATATATATGCATTGCGGTTTGATTCTAGCTGGTCAGCTTGCCGTCGTACTCTGATGGAAATTAGAAACGCGTCATTACCTGTGACTTAAGTTAGTATTGGTACGTTGTTCGCTGACTGACTTAATAAAATGTAAATGATGTTTACTTCAAGCTTGCTAACTTGAACAGGTGTGTTTCCTCACAGAAGCGTTCTAATTTGTAGCAAAATTTTGACTTCAATGTTCCACATCATGTCATTTATCTTACCATCGCATTATAATTAAAAATTTGTCTTGAAAAGAAACAGCTACCAAGGTATTCAAATAATGGAAATGTGAAATTACGTTAATTTGCTTTTGTTTAACAAATATAAATATCCGCTCTTTGTATAAATACTTTTCACTACGAAACAGCAAATATTTGCATACTTGCTGAATTTTTTGCCTCATTATGCATTAGGCTTCATTCCTTGTAATTTTTTAATTACAGGATTTTGGTTTAAAATAAAGAATTTACTAGCTGTATTTTTCTTAAAATTATCGTCCTAATTTTTGCTATTACGATTGCAAGGCCATTACTTAGTAGATTCACAATAAGGAAGATTCGTGTTTTTTTATATTACATTCAATGACAATTGGTTGCGTGGGCGATGATTCCAATTATTTAAATCATAGCAAAGATCTTGATTTAAACACCTGTCCAATTATGTACATAAATTTTCAGAATGAATTAATCATTTTATAATGTAGAAGAACAATTCCTCCAGGAGACGGGTTTTGTCCTTATAAGGAAATCATGAAGTACTGTCCAGAACTTGAGCAAAAGTGGCTCAAACCCGTGACGTCTGCTTTGGAAATTTTGTTTTAACCACTGACCTGCCATGCCGCCCACTACACGCAATTTTCAGTTATATATAAAGTAATGTTTCCGTGGTAGACTTGCTTTATGAGAAGTCTATATAGCATGAATTTAGAACCCAAGTTCCATTTAATTATCTTCAATTTATCATTATAGAACAAACACCACGACAAATGTGGACGTGGTTTGCGAAAGAGAGGGGTTGCGATATTAATGTTAACGCCTGTCCCATTGTGTATATACATTTGTCAATAGAAAGTAAGCACTATAAAATTTAGAAAAACTCAATTCATTCAGTTGACCGGTTTCGTCCCTATTGGGAACTTAACACGTACTATCCATAACTTGTTTTATTTGCAAATATTTTCTAGTAAAGAGTGTCATATGTGTAGCAAACTTTTTTGTACTGACTATATTAAGGTATTGAAAAAAGTGCTCCGTGTTTCGAAAAGAGACCAAAATTCATTACAGAATTTTTAAAATGCGCAGTTTTAAATTCTAATACAAGTATCTCTTTATATAAAAATTGAAAGGCAAAACAAAATAGAAAAAATTTAAACATGGGAAGAGTGTGAAATAAGGGAAACAACAAATCAATTGCGTGTGTCACTTGCAGCAATAAAACAACCGTTAATGTCGAGATCAAATATTATTTACAAATATACATTCGCAAGTTGTCGATCAACTTAACGTAGGTCGATAGACAAGACGGCTAATTTCTCGAATGAGATATCATTGCAACTTAAACGCCTGTTTCAAATCAAATGGTGAATAAACATCTGCAATTGTGTAACACATTTATAGATAAACAAATTGCAGCCGGATTTATGCAAGCAGAAGAAGCTTGTTCAAGCATTGAGATAGAACTTAAGGTGACGCACGCAATTTATTGTTTGTTCCCTTATTTCTCACTCTCTCCATGTTTACATTTTTTCTATCTTGTCTTGCTTTTCAAGTTATATATAAAAGATGTTCATTTGTAAATAATTTAGATGAAAATGAGAAAGAAGCGGTTCTTGGATCTGATAAAATTTCTTTTAATCTTTGCACTTGGGAAGTGTATTAGGGATATATATATATATATATATATATATATATATATATATATATATATATATACATACATAATCAAGTAATAAGTGAAAGACTGTGTAATTCTTACACAACACTCCAACTGGAAAACTTAATTTGGAAAGAGATTGGACGCGGAAAAACCGAAAAAATAAATAACCTGTTTCTGAATGATCCTGATATGCACAAATTTAAACGTAAATACGTTTTAACAGGAATGCATTGTGAAGTTCAAAATTTGTATATCCGAACCGAGAAATAAAATGGCAATTGCAATTTAATAGAGAAAATTACACTACTGAGGTAAAGAATACAGAAACTCAAATTACGTACAATTCAGAAGTATGTATACTAAAAAGGGCTTCTAGAAATTAAAGACAGTTCTAAAAATTAAACGAATAACAATTTTTTAATTATATAGGATCCAATCAGTCACGGTGGTTTAAACTTATCCATATCCTTTACTTTAATTTTGTCAGAGGAAATACCTTCTACTAAATTTCAAATTTAAGCCAAACATTATGTGAATTTGATGCTACTCCACATAACACTGCTTATTTACTACATTCCATTACTGTAGTTTACCTGTGGTTTTGGATGAACTTTCTTCATAATAATTTAAGATGTAGAACGAGAAATCATCGAATAAATCACGTGAAGTGCGTGCAAATCATGCGTTTATTATTAATCTCAAGTTTATTTACACTTTTTTTCTTTTAAATTTGTTGAGTAGTTTAGCTTAATGCATCAAAGTTATCCATACAAATGGGCTGTATTTCTTCAAGCAGGTGCAAGGTCTTCTGCTCAAATGTAATTTTACTGTACGGAATCCTGTTTGCAGGGTTACAGTATCAAAAATCTACAAAGTTTGTCACTTTTGCGTAGTTTGCAGAAAAATAATGCAGCAGTTCTTTTTTATTGGAATTGGCCATTCGCTCTGCTGGGAAACTACATATTAAAGTTAGTTTCACAATTGCTCTATGCGCAATGCTGCAATACAACCAAGCGGCATTTCTACGAACAACTTATATTTCATAACCGAATGTTTCCTTGAAAATAAGTTTAAGAAAATTAATTTCTCGCATGCCAGAATTTTGTGAATTATCTTCACAGTTTTTACCCAGTAGTCGAATAAATCGAAACTATTGTAATTATTTTATTTTGGCGCTGAGAAACTGTCATCGATTATTCGCATATGCCACAATTTTTTCAAAGTACATTATTTCGATTCCAGATACGAATATACTAATGTGTCCATTCTGTCTAAAGTTAAAAACGCTTGTTAAGTTTTAGTGAAATTATAGATTAATTTCATAATTTCAATGTTTCTTAGCATGGGTAAATTTAAAGGTAATATGTACAGCTTGATCAGTAGTAAAAAAGTACAGACGTTTTGTTGAAAATTTGGCATATTTTTAAAATGGTTGCCTGAAGAAAATTACTAAAATAATTATTAAAGGTAACCAGCGAAATATATTTAAAATATTTGGTTAATATACTTTTCTACAACAGAATAATTTTTTTCTGAACTTAAAAAACTACTTTAAAATAAGTCTCATCGCATTTAACGAATGTACAACATTTGAAACTTTAATAAGCGTACATTTTTCGCAATGATATCATTATGGAATTTATTCAGCCAAATATTAGTTTAAAAAATTGTGTAAATGTTTATATTATTAAATAAAAATATTACTACCATTTGATGGATAAAAAATGTGTTCGATTACTTCTAAGTGAAGTATACATTTCATAAACTTATTAGCTTTAGAATGATTTCTTTTTATTTCTTTCGAATTTTTAAATAAATTTAAATTTAAAATTTGACTATTTATACATAAAATTTTACGATTGATTAAGTTTCGTTTTTACCTTCAGCAACTATATGACATTTAACGACAATAATTTTAAGATATTATAATAAATAATAATAAGATATTATATGAAAAGATATATAAATACGAAACCAATGAATACCAGATATAAAATTAAAATCACATTTTATATTGTATAAATTCCCCTTTACTCCAACTTTTTCATTGATTCATTATTTTGAAAACTTATTCTCAAATTGTAAAAAATTCTCGTTTCTACAAACAAATATTTGTAATTGGTTTAATATCAAAATTTTTTTTGAAATTTCGACTGTGTTACCTAATGTAGGCGTTTGCCTTTCTTTAATCTACGAATACTTTTTTCCAAAGCAAATATTTAGATTAAAAAAACGTGTTCCTGTACTGAATAAGAGATAGATAAAAGGGATTTCTGCTAAATTTTGTTGTGTTTCAAGTCGTTTCTATACATAATTTATTATACTTGTTTAAAAAGTATTATATTTTGTCTACTTTGTCTCCTATGCTGACCACAAAGATACTAATCTTCAGTTAACGTCTGGTTTTCGAAATTATATATGCAATTTTGCTTCATGAATGAGTTAATATAGAAATCTAAAATTGAGTTACATGCACAAACCCGTTTCCAGCACCTTTGATCAAGATTATGTTAAGAAAGCAAAGTGACGAACGTGGATCAAACAAAAAAATATTTAAATAATGTTTCTTGGAAGTTCAAATTAAGATTTTCTTAATAAATTTTGTATTTGGCTCCAATTATCTTCTGATTCTTTTATGGTATGATAAATGCCCTAGTTTATTTTCTACTTTCTATAAAGCATAACTTTACAATACATTCGTTCAATTTTCCCACATTTCTCAACAAAATATATAGTGCATAAAGGGCATAATACCGGCTCCTTTTGATGAAACGCCGGTGAGCACGAAAAGAATGTGTACTAGATTATACCTACTGTTCAGGCTGTCTTATGTGAACTAATTTGTTGCTAGATGCGCAACACCTAAACACAATTGAATATACTTAACTAAACATAAAAATATGGCCGTTTTTGTTTATATGCAATTTCAGTTGAAGAAATATTTATTAAGAAAATCAATATATTTTATATTAATTTAAATTATTTACTATAACAATTGTTAACTTGTATTAAATTAAAATTGTATATACACTTAATTTCATATAAAACCTTGCGTTGAAATTTCTTCTAAAGTTTTTAATTGAAAATAATATTAATAAACAAAAATCTTCAGGAACAGGTGAATAAAATATAAAAACATATTAATTAATGCTACTCACTAAATTTAATTGGGTAAGCTTGAAAAAAACAAAAAAAGATTACTTTCAATTATTTTCAATAGGCCTTTTACATTTCTTATAATGTAGTTTTAAATGTATCATACGTTAGACTAAATCGAACAAAATTTGGATATACTCTTTTTTATTCAATTGCTTTTACAAAATGTGCTGATGGTAATTTATATAGGTATCATTATGCAGTTTTAAATATACAATACGTTGGACTAAATCGAACAAAATAAGGATATACTCTTATTTATTCAATTGCTTTTACAAAATTTGCTGATGGAAAATAATATGGGTATCTTGATCCAACAGGAATTTCTTAATTATTTATTTAAACGAGATACTGTTGCTACTTATAGTAGAATGATAGAATGAAAAAATGCGCGTACTTTTTCGATTACCTTTATGTAATTCTAAACATTAGCTAAATGAGTAATATTAAGGTTGTAATTTTTATAATATTTTGTATTAAAAACAACGACGGACGTGGATTTTGCTGACATTTTAGGTCGCATAAATAATCTTTCTCGAACAAAAGCTTTCATTATTAATAAAACTAATACTTTGTCACAAACTGACAGTTTGTAAATGTTCCAATTTGCGCATGTCATTATTTTTTTCACATACGGCAAACAAACGGAAGAAGCCTATTCTACTTTTCACGTCCAAGCCGTCATTTGCAATTATGCAATCAACGTGAAGATATACGTCTATTTTCCAGAAACTATCAGTATATTCTTATAGCATAAATCACTTTTTGAAAGAATAATGCGCTTGAAATGATAGAAAAAATTTTACGAATTATTGTTATAATTCTAATTTGTCCAATCTGACCAATTTGCATGATATACAATTTTTTCTCAGACGATTCAGAGTGAACAAATTAAATTTTATGCGAAAGGGAATAAATCTGGCTATTTTATTAATCGTCTTAGAAAATGGCATATGTTATCTTTTGGAATGCGAGTGTTAATAAAATTCATATTATCATTTACATGTGTAAATAGAAAAAGAAAATTAATCAGATACAAAACCGTTTCTTAATCAAATTGTCCTCAAGTGTGAACAAAAATTAACTTCTCTTCATATATATATATATATATATATATATATATAAATATATATATATATAAATATTTTAATTAATCTAAAGTTAATGATTATTTCAAAACAATCTTACTCGAATTTTTTTGAAGGAAGCCGTTTTGAATTTATTTAATTTGTCTATAGCAGTGATATTAAATGTTTTTTAATTAAAACAAAACAGATTAGCTAATGAAGCTGAATTATTAAGCAAATCATTAACAAAGGAAAGTGGAACAAGTATGGAAACTTGATTCAATTTCAAAAGCAACGAAAAGAAGAAATTATCTGTGCTAGAATGTTATACACCACATGAGATGGCTGGATTTCTAGAAACTACAAGTTCAATATAAATTGCTATGCAGTATAACCGAATCAAGCTGAGTATGCTTTGGAAATATTGCTTTAGTTGGTAATTAAGTTTAAATAAACTAAAGTTAAAAACTGATTTTTGTGGAGAGCTAATGTATATATGCAATTGTGCATTATTTTTTGCGCACTTAGTAAAAAATTAGTTCAAATAAGACCACAATGATTAGCAGAATTCAGCATGAACGAAAGGTATAATTTCATGCGCGATTTCTTTTTTTGTTTAATGGAGAATACTTATTAGGAGTCAGTATTAGGCCTTAAACATTGTTCTTTGCTTTTTCCCAATGATATAAAATAAAACATGTCTCTGATAGATTGTTTCGGTCAATAAGAAATTTATTTATGTGAAAAACTAGTCAATTTTCCACTCGCAGGATGAACGTATTAAGTAACTAGACAATATTTTGTTACCATCGGACCCAAAGCCTATGCCAAAATTATAAGAAAATTGTTTTACTGGCACAGAGCCTCATACCAAAAATATTTTTTGTCCTTTATTGTGAGAAAATAAAAAAGTGTTGTTCTTTTTATCTGTAAGATGTATCCATGTTTTATTACACAATTATATATATATATATATATATATATATATATATATATATATATATATTTAGGCTCTATTACAGAATTTATTTTTCAGTTCATACAAACGACGTTCTAAATTGCATTCAACATAATCTCAGTTTCAATTTTCTGTATTATTGGTATCATATAACAAAATAACATTAATCAATCCCCTACTAATAATAGGTTATGAAAATTTTCCAAGATTGTTAAAGATAACTATTTATACAGAAATGCATATTTACCAAAAGCGATAGGTTGCAAATAAGATTATTTATTATTCGCTGAAGCGAAACGGCTAATACGCATTTCAGTATTTGACATGACTCAATTATTGTCACGATAATCACGAAAATCTTTTAATTGCTGTTGACCGAGAAAACGAATTAAGGTTTGTGTTGGATCAGCAGGTAGTCAGAATGATTGTAAATTTTTAAAAATATTGCCACAATCTCAGGCGTAAATATGTTTTATGTTTTGTGAGTTTTCTTTAATTGCTTATTAAGGAAAACGTACGGTACTAAACACTTTTCAATTGTCTCACGTTACTCGGCAAGCATATTTTTGGTATAATGCTCTGTGTCAGTAAAATCATTTTTCTAATTTTGGCATATTCTTATGGTGAGGTAGTAACAAAAATATGTCAGGGTATGCCATAATTATAATTTAAGTGATTCTGCAAAATTTTACAATGTCATCGATAATTATAAAATTTATGTTATTTTAAGTCTTATTTGATAAAATGTATTTACGCAAAAAATGCCAAACAAAATATAATTTAGCAAAAATATTGTTTGTGAGCTTTTCTTAGTTTGTTGTTACTGTGTGTCTAATGTTGATTAGTTTTACAAAACAATAATTTAATTATTAACCGAAAAGAACTTTCACATACGTGTTTGAATGTACATCTATGGGCTGGAAGCATTGTACAAAGTTTAGGGCGAAATACCTGGTCCTACTAACGAGTCTCCATTGAGCACGAAACTAATGTGCACATTAAATTATACCTTTAGTTCATGCTGTCATATGAATATCGATCTGGTCCTATTTGAA
This sequence comes from Eudiplozoon nipponicum, assembly GCA_029291075.1. Taxonomy (NCBI): domain Eukaryota; kingdom Metazoa; phylum Platyhelminthes; class Monogenea; order Mazocraeidea; family Diplozoidae; genus Eudiplozoon; species Eudiplozoon nipponicum. Next base: position 224,914 of record JAQBSW010000082.1, read on the forward strand.
CAACTTTCTTACTAGGATCAAATTACCAATTTCACAATCAAGTTTAATGTTTGCCTCTTATAGTACTAATTTCATTTATTAAATTTTAAATATGCTGTTACTTCGTGTAGTTAGAACTACAAATGTTATTCAATAATGTAATTTTTTTTAAATAATCTAGTTTATATGTGTCCAACAGGCGTTTCTCTTGGTAAAAAAATTTGATTTTTAAATTAAAAGATAATACTTTACCAAGGTTCATTTATTGTAAAGTCATTCTTTTATTTCAATTCAGAGCAAGGAATACATAATGACCAACTGGTGACCACTTGTTATAAAAATATTTGTAATCTTTGGACGAAATACTAAAAATAAATGTTGAGCATATTCATTGTTTTTAACATTAGACATTACTAATGTTGGAACATTAATATGTTTTGATGTTGGATTAAACTACCAAATAAATAATTAAATCCAGATAAAGGACAATCGGTTAGCCATTAATGAAATTTAATTTTTTAAATGTTACAAACATCAAATGTTATAAAAAAATAATTTAAAATATGAAACAGTTCAAACAATTTCTGATATATTTTCCCGCTAGAAAAAATCGAACTTCTGCAACTTTCATCACGACTAAAGTATAAAATACAAAAACACAAAGATTAACAACGTTTACATTTTTTCTTTACTAATATAAATAGTATTGTTTCAAGAAATTTTACCTTTGTTATTGAATTAATTTAATGAAATGTAGCTTCTTATTGATACAAAACGTTGGCTGGAAAATAGCAAATTATAAAGTTTTAAATACTTTTTGCTAAATCGCTTCTATTGATTCAGAATTACAAAACAAATTGTTTTTTATTTTGCCCTGTAATTTTGGATTGCTCGAACTCTGGATAATCGTAAAATGCATGCTTAAAGGTCAAGTGAATGTCACTTGACCAAGAATTGTGAATTATCGAGTATTCCTATTTGATTTTTATAACAAGTGTGGTTGATGCAATTCAACAAATAAATTTACATTTTATGACAAAGAAGATTTCACAAATAATACTTCGTTTTAAACATAAATAAAAGTTTTAAAATGATACAGATGACGCGAAATACTTTCGCAGTATAAATGCAAAAGTTGGAACCAGTTTCGGAAGCAAAAGTATATAAAAAGATATAATAAAATTTGAGTAAGTTGGAAGGACAGAATTTTAAAAATATAATAATTTAGTGAAAACCAAATTACGTTTAGATTAATGAAAAATCAGTTTTTTGGCCTTTCAATTTATATGAAAATATATGTTTATTTGTGGGCACCTGAGAAAAATATGGGAAAAAAACGGTTCTTGTATTTGTTAAAATTTCTGTTACATTTTGCTAATAGAAATTATACAAAGAAAATTATTTGTCACATTATATAGTTAATTCTAATTAACGACTCTTCTTTGCATAAGATTTACATACTTCCAATATTTTTCTCTATATGGGGCCTGCTTTTGCCGTATAAATTTCGACTGGAAATTAATAAAAGTGTTAGAGATCAGACATTTATTTTTATAATTATTATTCCTCACAATTAAATCAAAGGAAATATTTCTGATACCACTTGCAGCATCCTTTGTCTGTACACAGTACGCCTGAAGTTGCAAAGAAAAACAAATGTGGAAAAGTTGTTTTAAATTTTATGATTTACTTAAAAACGAGGCAAGATGTCGCTAGTGGAATCCGAAAATTCCCCAACGAGCAAAAAGATTGGAAGAGATCAGGTATTATAGAATAATTATTTTTCCCAGTATTTTTCATAAAAAACGTAATGCATTAGGCACATTTATTCTATGAAATAGATTCGTTCTGCGTGTAAATGTTTGAAGACAACTAGCACTAGAGTTTAGTAGAATGCTAAATTCATCTGACCACATTACACGCTTAGATGATTTCTCCAGGCTATTTTGTTTATAGAAAAAAATTCCAATCAAAGTAGAAAAGGTTATTTCATTTATCTGGAAGAAGTCAATTCGTATGGCGAAAAATGAGCTTGGTTTGTCTAGTTGGAAAGAAATCTTGATATGCTTACATTTACATATTTTATTCTTGCGATTTTAGTCGACCGTTGCCCTAAACCTGTTGTCCAGAGAGAATTATTAATGGATTATTTAAATACAGACGTTTGATAAACTAAGTCTAAGATAATAAAGAAACCGCACAAGAAATGCGTTAATACGACTTTGCATCATAATGCAGTGTTTTGTCAAAAAAAATTATTACTAAAAAGATTAAACGCAGTATGTCCAAGAGAGCTAAGCCAAAAAGAGGATAATTTACAGGAAAATGTTGGCTGAATAACATAGTATATTATCTAATCACCATTAATTAACCGGCTGTAAAACCTGACAAAACTCAAATTCATCAAACGAAGCGACGCGTTTTGAAGATCTATGTTTAAAATAAATTCTAGTTAAATTAGAGGGACAAACAGAGTAGGTCTGTAGTACTTATTGTCTGGTAAATTCGAACTAGATTTTTGCTAATCTGAAGCTCACAAACATGACGTAAAATATTGTAATTGCGACACGCGCAATTTATGATTATTAAGAGAAATTCACTGTTTAACTTTGCTTAACTCTAACATTATTGATGGTTTGTATATCTATGAAGAAATTAAATTAAATAAATTTAAACTGTACAATCTGTTTAGAGGGAGTGTCTCTCTCCATTTAATTTTCTTTCTCTATCTCTTCCCCTCTTTCTGCAGCCTAATTAAAATACCTTTTCGCAAATTTATCACAAATTAGTGAAATGCGAAATGTCGTTCTTGTGCCGACATTCTCTAGTACAAAAGTCTCTATTGAAGGCACTATTTGCAAGGCTATGAAAACTGGTGTTATTGTTTAGATGAACTCATACATTTGTTAAACAGATTGAATTAACCCAACAGAGATGTTGAATAAAATTTAAATATTCGAAGTAGGTGTAGGGATTATTGTCGTTCAAACGAGTTTGGCTTATTTTAGAATTATTGTCTTGTGTCTGCACATCTTCAAGCGATCTATTTTTAAGAAGAAATGAAATTTAGTTAATTAAGTATCCCATGAAAATATACTTCATCTAGAGTAATAGAATGAATGTGTATCACTGTCGATAAATGAACGTATTATTAAAGTCGTGAGTTGAAAAAATATACTTAGAACAAAAGTTCCCTGAATTACACACATTTGCCGCTCCTTACTATCTTCTCGTTGACCTTTTTCTACTTACCGCACAAGCTGAAATATCTTTAAAATTTGTCATTTAATTTGTTTAAAAAACTCAAATTCTATATAATAATAAAAATTTTCTAGTTGGCCAGCATAGGTAATATTTTTTATAGTATGAACATAATTTACTATTGCTGACGGAAAATGATGCGCAAGAACAATTTCTGTATTTCGATATCAAAAAATATAAAAATTGAAACATTTTTAACAAGAGAAATTTAAAAAATTCCATAGTCATACAAAAATTTATTTTGTTTAAAATACTGCCATTACTTTTTGAATGGGTACATGTTTGAATTTAGCAACTTTAAATTAGTACAAATGAATTAATGAACACCATTTTTGCTATTAATCGAAAGCAGCTAAATTGTTAATTTGTGAAAAGTGTTTTCTAAAAAAATCACTGACACATATCTATGGAGAAAAGGAGCAAGTTTTACTTAGTGTATTTATGACCGTGTCCCGGATTGTGATTACTAATAACGTTAACTAATTTTTCAACTAATTATGCAAGATGAAAATAGAACAATTTTTTTATGGGATTAGTTTGCATTTCATCCTATTGATGCAAGCATAACAGTGTTTTATATATTCTCTGAAAAAAATCAATAAATTAATTGATTGAATATATTCTCTTCACACATAAATCAAAAATTTGCATTTGTCGATAATAAAATTTTATTAGCTATTTCAGCATTTATATTATCCATTCCTAAGCTTCATTCTGTTGATTTGCATATATTTCGTTTGCAGAATCGATAAAATTAAGGCAGAATTAGACAAACTCTGTTTATAAAAATGTTAAATAAATTAAAAAGATCAGATTTTATGCATTCAAACCAAACTAACTGCCTATTGATTCTCGTTAACTTCACGTAAAACGCGATACAATATTTTTAATTTTAAAATATGCCACAAACTTCAGCTATCCTTTTATGTGTATGTGCTATTCATCATAAATTGCAAAAAAATGTATTGACGTTTCCATGTTTTGGCGTCATTTATTTTGGAGCCTAGAGACTAAAAAACAGAGTAAAATAGCATACATTTTTTATATGAAGCTTGCAAATTAATAAACAATCAAAATAGTTTTATGAAATTATTTGTCTTAAATAAATTGGCATAACACAAACACGCAATCGTAGAAAACTAATTAACCCAAATTAGAATAGGCATTGTGATTCCATCGTTTCTCATGTGCATATTCTCATCAGTAGGTCGACACCTACACGGGCGGGCTGTTATTTTTCTACAACAAGTAACGACAGTTTCTGCCCAATTTGTTCTGTTGAAAATTCAGATTCAAAAACCTATGAGACTTCATCTTGTAGTTCTGCTTTTTATCTCACTAATCAATTCTTCACTATGAACAGATCAATGTTCAGTTAGCAATAAACGTTTGCCACAAATTTTATATTCGCTCTGTTTTTATACATTCAGTCAACGAGTTTTGACTTTTGCCATAATCAAGGTTGCGATTTTGATAAAAACACCTGACCAATTGAATACATACAGTTGTCAGTAGAAACCAAGTATTGCATAGTGTAGTAAAGGCAATTCATCCAGCAGTCCATTTTCGTTATTCTGGGGAGTTCATGACGTAGCGGCCAGAATTTGCAGCAAGCAGGGCTCAAACCCGAACATGATTAGTTTACAATAAGGACGAAACCAGTCTAGTGGATGAATTTCCATTTCTACACGATACAGTTCTTTGTTCAAATTAATATTGCAAACTTGACTATAATAATTGTATTCACCACACGCGCAACCAATGTTCATCTGATTAGTTTAGACTTTTTCCATATTTACAAAAAGATGCACGTCTATGGAATAATGAAAGTATGTCACAGAGTGTACTTCAACAACATTAATTAGGCTTTCGATGGAAGTTGGATGACTATTTTATGTTTCTCCAACTGTTGATTGTTGAATTCACATCTTGGCACAGCTGCAATGGTCAGTTTAAAAAAAACGTTTTGACAACGCTAAACACTTGGACTAGTGAAGATAGTGTTACTTGCAAACGCTGGGTTTTTATATTGATATGGTTAAGCTGAACCAGGAAAATAAATTTTTGTCAAGTACATCACGTTCAGATTGATACAACAATTTTTAACTTTTAAAATTGGTGTTAATTATTTAGTGAGGGTAAGATTTTAAAAAATAGTACGCATACTTTATAATTAATGTTAAATTATCGTATTCAAGTATGTATTAGATGTTGCGAACCTAGAAACAAATTAGTTCAGTTGTGGCAAGAAGGATAAACCAAAGGCAGCGTGAACGGAAAGTGTATTCTCGTTTCGTGCGTGTACCGACTCGGCAACCATAGTGTTAGTACCATGTACCTGTTCGGTACTATAATGTTGGTAGCGGTTACTAACACAATAGCCATAGTGTTAGTTTCCTTTACAGACTCGGTATATATATATATATACTATATAAAGTGAGTTAGTGTTGAAGTCGCATTGTCGAGACTTTATATAATGTTAGCTTCACTACTGCAGGTTTACACATTCGTCTAGGAGATTGTACCGTCCTATTATTCCACATTCTTCTACCAAATATATAGTGGTTAAAGGACGTAATATCGGCTCATACTGACGAGTCGCCAGAAAAGCACGCAACGAATGTGCATGAGATTATACCTTCCGTTCATGATGTCTTTGGTTTATTCTTCTGGTCACAACTGAACTAATTTGTTACTAGGTTCGCAACACCTAATACATACTTGCATATATATTAGTTTTCAGCAACGAACAGTATTTCATTTATCAAATTCACTACAATTTGTACAACGTGCAATGATTTCGCTCGGATTAGATCTATTGCAAGTGCAAGCCACATTTTGCAACTTGTTTCATTTTATTAATCAGTCAAATCTATATCATATATTTAATCTAGCACTATTCTCGACATCAGGGACTCAAATAAGGCCAGTATTACATTTATATATTTTTTCGGTTTGCACAAAATGTATTGAGTCAATAAAATGGTAGATTTTTGATAACTAAAAAGTGAAACATTGAAAGTCTGGTATACATTTCACAAGTGATGTACTATCATCGGTAGGGATAAGTCGAGCTACATTTGAATAATAGCGTGCCGATCAAATAAAATCTGTTGGTACACGTGCAAGACATTAATAGAAATGCCGTGAAACAGACGTAATATTAAATATAAATAAATATCAGTTTCATAAACAAAATGTTTTAACACGAAATACATAATATAACTATAGAAAAAAATTGGAGTTTAAAGTGCAATTTTTTTATTGGCGAACGTATCTAAGTTACAACATCATTCAAACGATTTTTCAATCAGAATTTGCCCAAGCCCATTATAATAAAAGGTTTCCAACAGAAAAGTGAACATTTCTGAAAAAAATAAATATTAAATTGTTTAACATACCTGTCTACTAACTTTTCTGCGAGCATACATTTTAGAAAAAGGCAAAGTGCATATCACAAAAGATGAAAAAATGTCGAAACGTGGGCTTACCAAAGTTTTAAAATTTTGCAAAACATTCCATTTAAGAATATCAAAAATAAAATATATGTACTGCTTTAAAAATAAACCAAATAAATTTTGTACTTGTGTTTTTTATTGTGTATAATTTAGCCATCATTCACAAAAATAAGGTTAAATTTGATTAACCAAAAAATTTTAAATAGGTTTAGACTTTGCTCGGTGTTTTTAAATATAAACCGTTTAAATTCCGAAAAGATGTGTTTTTATAATTTATTCAGAATAAAATTATTATTTTAATAGTATTTGTCATAAATGACTTACTATAAATTTGATGTTCTTTTATCGATATTTTCAAACATGATTTGAAATCTTCGATATTTTATTGTGATAAATGCAATTCGGATTTCTTTCTTTACTTGCTCAAAAGCCCGATATCTGGCTGTCCAAGCCAACTGTTTAAATAAAATGTTGTGCAATAAAAAATTCTCATTGTCCAGGTATTTTGCCTGATTCAGTATTATTAATTCTATTTATGTTTTGACATAATTCGTCTGACATTTGTGAACGATTTATGACGTTTTTGGATTACTTGACAATATTTTTATTTATTAATGCGTATGAATGTAACAAAGCTAAAAAATTAGGCTGTTTGATGATTTAATTGAATATTACTTATAGTTTGTAAACGTCGATCGGAAGAGTTTATCCTTTAAAATTAGTCTCGTTTGATCAACCTATAACTGATTAAAATATGGACCTCTTCATTTCAGATTAGCAGTCAAATAACGCGAGGATTTTCATTTATTCTTAACATATATGAGATTTGTCAGCGTAGCATTTATTAATGCATCATAGTTTGCTCTACACAATCGCGTTAACATACAAACTTTTTATTACCGTAAAAATACACACTCGTCTAGGATAAAGAATCTCGTAATATAACTGAATAAATTGCGAAGTGCGGTTTTATCGCGGCAATACATTTTCATTAAAAACAGACCAATAAAAAATATAATTTTGTAGATGTATTCTCCGACAGAACAGATATTCATTGCCAAAAATCGCTGATTATATTTCAAAGTATAAAAAAGCAGGAAGGTAGGTGATACATTTGTTCATTATACCGCAACAGTTAAAGAGACATACAAATTCAAGAAGATGCAAAAAACCATTCAAACAATGAAGACAATTTGGCGCACACTTACCATCAACATATGCCCAATTAATGTAATCTTCTTCTTTTGTTATTTAACAACATTCATATGACCATAGTATGTATTTCTCCTTATTATGTTATTCTATATTACACTTGCTTTTGATATGTATACAATGGAATTTGTTCACAAGGGTATGATTTTGAATAAAGTTATACAAAGTTATTTCTGGAATTATATTTGTTTCCTTTTCCTACTTTTCTACTTGCCAACCGCCATAGACGCTTATTCGATTAATTTTACTGCGCTTACGATATATTAGGACACAAAATTGAAAAAAATGGACTATACAAGGAAGTATTCGAAAAGCATTTCAAGAATTAGTGAAAGTAAGTTAATATTACGTCTTCGGTAAACCGATGTCATGCTGTAACTCATGCCAAAACAATGTTATTCAAAATAAGCTGGACTTGCAAACCCAAGAACTCTAACCTTGTTTGACATCGATCACGGCATTTGTGGTAACAATGACAATATCCAATCAAATTTTTAACAATTACATAATATATATTAGGGAGAACTAATATATATTCGACAATATATTAGTTGTTGTATACATTGTAACAAATCATTTAAAATATAACCAAATGGATTTTTTTTAAATCAGTTTAAACGAGGAATATAATCTGCTTACTGGTATCTCATCAGTAGTAGCCGGTACTAGGCTTATTACCCTTTATATATTTGGTCAAGAAATATGAGACTCTTGGACGGTACAATCTTTTAACGAGTTTTTATTCAAGTAGTAATGGATTTGATTTTAAAGAGAAACTTGGGCACAATGACATATCACACAACTCACTATTTATTCTAAATACCGAATTGGTAAATATGTCAACACAAGGGTTTTATAGGTTCCGCGGTTTTAAGTGGTAGCAGGACAGTGTTATTCATGATCGGATAAAGTTCACAAAAAATAAGAGATAGAAGTAAATAGTAAAAACATGTTAATACAACACATTCATAGAAACTTAATAGACCATTGCATATATATTTGTTCTCCACACAATAGGATAAAAAAATTCTGCATATTTAATGGAATGATATCAGGATTACCGCAAAATGCGATAGCTGAGTTAAATCAGACCAAGAGATTAAAGAATTACTTGAGCAACAATTATGAATTATGAATTTTGTTTTATATTTTTGAATTATGGCCTATCCAAAACACAATTTTTGGGTACCATTTGCTTCCTTGCTATTTGGAAAGTATTTCGTTGCCACTCGTTTTTTGCTCGATATAATCTATATGCTGCCTTTAAATTCACATTTCCGAGAACTTTGTATAACATTAACCCCATCGCTGGTTGGAAACACATTCGTATAGAAGATTATGTCGTCTAATGGTTCAACATTTCTTGACCATATATTTAGTCGGCATAGGGCGCGTTACCGGCACTTACTAATGAGTGGCCAGTAAGTAAAAACCAAATGTGCACATGTGATTATGCCTTTATTTAATAATGACTTTGGTATAGCTTTCCGATTTTTCTGAACAAATTTTTTAATTGTGGTTCTTTTCCTAAAACAAAACGTTACCTCATTTTGTGGAAAAAGCCAAATGTGAGGTATTTACAATTTTTTTTTATTAAGAAAAGATAAAATCTAACTAATCACATGATATCCTACGAATGTGTTGTATAGTATGCTTGAAATTATATATATATATATATATATATATATCTGTTGATAATTGATCAATGGGTTCTTTGTTGTCCAGTCACTCTGAAGCCGTCCACAAAAATTTTTTTTCTGAAACTGTTCCCAAAGAAATTTTTCCGAATTATTTTAAAAATTTCAGGACTTCATTTCGAGTCCCAACTTCATGGTTGACATAGAATAAACTTATTATACTTCATAAATTAATTTTTTAATCAGCTCCAAAATCTGGTCTTAATGCCTAGTCGCCTATGCTCACATTTATCCACGAATATCTCCACATCAACCCCCACACTCAACAACCTATACACACATATTTGTACTCTAATCTAAATTGACGTTTATAGAATGAGTATACGCAGATCATTGAAATACAAATCTATCCGTGATGTATCGATTTATTTAATAATTTTTCTGATGCGTAAAATGATCAACAAAATTTAAAAAAAAATTATATTGCATTAATCCTCAATTCACGGTTTACCTAATCTCATTCTGGGTGGGATATGTTATCGAGTACGTGAGGTTTGTAAATATGTTGAAAGAAAACATTATTACGTTTAATCAATCATGTCAGTTTCTTCCACATCATATCTAAATATTTACATATCCATCTTTCCATATATTTATATATATATATATATATATATATATATATACGTGTACAAATTATATATAATATGTAAATCTATATTGTCATATAAAAAACAAAGTCAGATCCCCCGGTGCTCACGATTTACAATAATTATAGTATATAAGATAAATTACACCTTTCTAATTGCATCTAAATATTTCCGTTTACTATCTCTAAATCATAGTCGAGTTCCCTCATTTGGATTTATTGTCAACTATAATTTTTCTAATCCCGTTTCATGTCATTCAAGGGTTCCTCGTTGAATATGGGTCTAATGCTTTTTCTACATATGTCTCCATTGAATTCCTGTCTAGGTCTGATTTATGAATACGTCCATATTTGCATGTCGTTTTATGTTCCTTTCTATGAACCTTTTCTTGACAAATGGTTTGACCTGTATACCTGAGTTTACAATCTTTACAAAGTATCTCACAGACCTCTGATGTTTTGAGGAGTTTAGTTTTTTACTTTCTGATTCAACAGATTATTATTGTCTAGACTGTTATTGTCTGTTCTTATGTTGTATTTCGTTGTTAATGTCCCAATTTATCTACTTACACAGTAATCTGTTAGAATCAGAGTTCCGTGCTTGTCTTCATTTGGCTATTCGAGATTCCTTACCTGTTTTGCCTGGTTTGCCTTTCCATCAAATATTAATAGTTTCTCGTTTAGCAGATTGTCAATTAATTTTGTCGGATAACCATTTATCCTCAATATTTATTTAAATTTCTGCAATTCTTTGTTCCTGTATTTTAAATCCGCTATTTTAAGACTTCTTATTATCATGGATTTTATAATGCCCATGTTCAACCAAAACGAGTGATTAGAACAGAAATTAAGGAGGATTTCTGAATTAACATATTTTCTTATACCTGACCCATTCTGCTTAATCTCATATCTATAAATGATAATTTTACTTTCCTTTCTTGTTCCAACGTAAATTTGAAAATCTCCAATTTGATAATCTAAATACGTTTAATCACTCGAATGATAGAACACTGGTACTTAAATGCTTTTTTTAAATCAAATGGCGAATACTCGTCTGTAATTGCGCAACATATCGTTGAAACATTACATTTATGATCTACACAAGTAGCATTTGAGATAGTAACCAAATGCAATGACAGAAAAGATTAAGCCACATACGAAACTATTAGGATAAACAAATTGCAACCGGATTTATGCAAACAGAATAAGCATTTTCGGGCATTCAGTTCGAACATGAGATTATGCAGGTAATTGTTTGGTTGTTTCCTAACTCTCTCCATGATTACATCTACTATTTTTTGTTTGGCCTTGTAATATATATATATATATATATATATATATATATATATATATATATATATATGCTTATTTGTAGATAATATGTAAGATAATATGAATTTTCATTCCAAAATTGTATTCTATAATACATTTCTTGTGCAACAGACAATTGATTAATAAAGTGGTCCTCAATGTTCAGACAAGATGTTTGTAACACCTATTCTCACTTTTGCAGCAAACTTTGCAGCGCCATTTTCCATACTCATTTGTTAAAGATAAGCTCATCGCACCATGAATTTTGACAATTATTATTTTAAGGTGAAAATTTCATTTAAATGGCTTAAATAACACTTTCTGATAAATTTCTTAGCGTTAACTGATTTTCTGTTAGGTAACAGTGCGCCATGTACACGTGAAAACTCACAAATTTAATATTACACTGACATCGTTGCAATTGCACACGATTTACTAGATAGGCGTACGAATAGCACATTTGTAGTTGTTTAGAAATGTGAAGTAATTAGTCTAATGGTGCTACTGGTTTCCTCATATCAAAGGTATCTGAAACTGCACGTTGACATGTTAGGAGTACAGATGAATACATGGTTATGTTTCTTGTCTTTAGATACAGTACAACCAAGTGTATCCTTATTTATCAAATCCATAATATTTATAAACAAAATTTATTCCCGAATAACTCCGATTCTTACTTAATTTAATGATGAACACTTAAGAATTTCGATCTACCATTGACTTCTCTAAAATTTTGTATAAATTGATATGCAATTGAAATACATTAGTTAGAAACAAATATGAATATATAATTTAATGAAAACTGGTTGCGCGAGCGATCATTACAACTAGCTTATTCGAGGCTGTTATCTTAATATAAGCACCAATCCCATTTTTCCGTATAAACTATTCATTGTATAATGTGCGATGGACAATTCATCCAGTGGACCGGTTTCATCATTATTGGGAAATCATCACGTACTGTCCAGAATTTACTGTGGACAGGGCTCCAACCTAGGTACATCTGCATCGAAGTTTGGGTCTCTATCCAACGACTATTTCAAGATTTTAATCGTTATTTAAATAAATTATGCGGCAGGGCGGCTCGGTGGTTAATGGAACAGATTCCAAAGTAGTCGTGCTACCAATCGAGCCCTGGCCGCGGAAAATTCTGGGAAGTACCTGATGAGTTCTCACTAAGGACGAAACCAGTTTACTGGATGGATTGCCTTTTCTGCATTATACAAGGCTTAATTTATACTGACATATTTAGGTACATGATGGGACAGTTGATTATATCAGTATCGCAAAGGTGATTTAAGCAATTGTTATCACCGCCCACGGAAAAAATGCTCATGTAACTCAAAGAAATATTTAAATTGACTTAAACTGATTTCTGATAAATGTGGTTCAAAAATTAATTTTTGGTTTACTGAGAATTAGTATACAGTTTTCTGTTATTCATGAATACTACTAGAATTATAATTATACTTGTAATTTTACAGTATAAAGAGCAGGCCGATAAAATTTAAATTTATCTTTTTCCATTCTTATATAATTGTCGTTAAATTTGAAGCAAAACTTTGCAAATTTTGCGTTTTAATCTTTGTACGTCGAATAAAAGATGACAAATTGTAGCAGCTTATTTATTTACAGCTGAAGTTTTATATAAGGTATGAAGAAAATCAGCCAACTATGTTTGTTTTAAATTAAATCCAAAGTTCGTTTCTAACACCGAGAAAGCGATATCTAAGTATTTAAAGATTTTTAAAACGTTATTTCTGATATTGTTTAAAAAGCTTCAGAAATGATGATTGCTCACGGAAATCATAGGACAATAGTCTAGAAAATACAAAATATCTCAAACAAAAAAGCCACATTAAAACCACAAAAACATCCTCACTGCGAATAAATGTAATTTTACATATTTGACTATGTAAAAACAAGAGTTGAAAGGAAATCATAATGTGGAATTTCATATCATCTAATAAAGCAAAAAGTAGATGCTACATACTAAATGTATTTATATTATTTATCTTATTCTACTTCACAATCGACAGTCAAGATATATTTTAATTATCCTTCAAAATTAACTTAAAAACTCCTTTTAATATTAAGCGAACTTTGGATTATTTTGTTAGTTTCGAAATTATTTATTCATTATTTTTTTCACTTCCTATTAAAAGAAGAAAATTTGCCATTTTCATCTTGTCCGAAATTTGCGCATGAAATAAAGTTTTAGGTAATTTATAAAATAAAATAAATGTATACATTAATCGAATGTAAAAATTATACATGTTGCTTTTTTAAGGCATAAAATTCGACTTTTATTGTTAACAAATATTAAACAAAGAAAAATTCAACATTTACAATATCTCATTTATAGTCACCAAATTATGTAATATACTTCAAATATGAAGCGTATCGACTTGTGGGTGTTTATGCTTGTCAACATCTCTTCCGGGTTTATTTTAATTTAATCCGCCTATCGATGTATATATATATATATATATATATATATATATATATATATATATATATATATATATATATTATTATATATATATATATACAAATTGTTTGTTAACGTAAGAGACTTTAATAAAGATTTATGATCGATTATATTAGAATTTAGTGCCTACAGGTATTGAACAGTTTTGTTAAGTATTTTACATACATACATGCGAAAAGAAATTAAACTTTTCCCATATGAACTTCAATTAGAATTAGCGTTCTTCATTAGTATATATTTATGTGGTTGTAATTAACATTACCTTCGCTAAATTAACTTTAACTTTACTTTAACTTTACTGCGGCTGACTCCTTTTAGAGGATAAGCCGGCTCCATTGATATCTCGGATTAAGCCTCTCCATGCCGGGCGGTTGGCAGCCATTTCGGCACATAAAGAGGGCCAATGACGCTCCCAGTGACGCGGACCATAAACATTGCGTAAACCTAGGAGTTCCATGTCCGATTTGATTGTTGCAAGCCATGTCTTCAGTTGCCCACCTCGGCGGCGGCGCCAGTTTGCACATTGGCCAGGGTTCATTACCTGCCGTACCAGTTCGTCTTCGGGTTTGCGTAGTACGTGTCCGAACCATTGAAGTCGACGATGTTGGATCCAGACGGATAGTTGCATGATGTCCCCGCATTGGTGACGAACAGATGCGTTCGACACCCGGTCCATCCATTTTGTCTTTGTGATGTACCTAAGGCACCAATGGTCGAATGCTTCAAGCTATTTGGAGTCCTCAGAACGTAATGGCCAAGTCTCACAGCCATACAGTAGCACAGGGCGAACAGTAGCCTGGTAGACTCGGATTTTCGTTTTGAGGCTGATTTCACTTCTTCTCCAAAGTGAGTTCTTCAATTGTAAGAAAGCAAGTCTGGCACGGTCGATGCGTGTTCGGACTTCATTCTTTGCTTGACCAGTTGGAAGTATTTTTGAGCCAAGGTACGTAAAATCGTCGACTGTTTCGATTGGGCTGTCGTACACCGTGAGCTGCTCATCAGATGAAGATACACCGATGGCGAAGGCTTTCGTTTTGTCGGCATTGATTTCCAGACCAACGGCTGATGAAAACTGGGCCACTTGATCCAAAACGGTTTGCATGCTCCCAAAGCTGTCAGCAAGGAGAACAACATCGTCTGCGTAATCAACATCCGTCAGCCATAGGTTATTTGATACTTGAACGCCTCGGAACCCAGTTAGCGCGTTGCTCAGAATCCAGTCAACCGCATAATTGAACAATATGGGTGACAAGGGACATCCTTGTCGAACCCCAGTGTGCAGACTGAATTCATCCGATTCTTCTCCGTAAACACGTACTCTGGCTTTGGTGGCTGCATAGTAGGCCTTGATCAGATTGACGAGTTTTATGGGCATTCCGTCGAGCAGCATGATGTTCCATAGGGAGTCGCGATCAACAGAGTCAAAAGCAGCTCGGAAATCAATAAAACAAGCGACGGTTGGTTGTTGAAATTCGTTGCGATGTTCCAAAACTCGCCGTAATGTAAAGATCTGATCAACACAGCCTTTGCCTGGGCGGAATCCACCCTGATTGGGACGGGTACGGGCATGCCGCTCATTACAGAAGCGGTTCAATAGAATCGACGCCAACAGCTTGGATGCGGTGTTGAGAAGACTGATACCACGGTAGTTTTCGCACCTTGATCTATCACCCTTTTTGGGAAACGGTAGCAGGATTGACATTCCGAAGTCTGACGGGCATGCTTCCTGTTCCCAGATAGAAGAGAACAGTCGATGGATTGATGGCAGTAGTGTGCCTATACAGGCCTTGTAGATCTCTGCAGGTATTCCATCTTCACCGGGGGATTTCTTGTTCTTCATGCGCTGGATGGTCGTAGCGATCTCAACCTCAGTTGGGGAAGAGCAGTCCACGTCGTAGCTGGGTGTAGATGTTGTAGGTGGTTGCGGTGGGGAGCGGCCACTGTATGGTCGGTTCAATAACTGCGAAAAATGTTCAACCCATCTTGCGATTTTGCCATTGACATCAGAAATCAAGTCTCCTGTTGCGCTGCGTAGAATTGTCTCTGCATTGCGCTTACCGGATGCTTTACGTATAAGACGGAAGAGACCCCCGAAATCACCGACGTTTGCAGCCGATTCCATGGCGGAAGCCATTTCATCCCAGTACTGCTTACGGTCAGCCCGAGCAGACCTCGTGGTTTCACGTCTCAGGTGGCGATAATTAGGCGCGTTATTCATCCGGGCATCTCTTGCTTTTTGTGACGCCCGTATCGTGCGTTCAGAGATCCAGTCTTTATGGTGACTTTTGATGGTTCCGAGCGTTTCAAGCGCAGCTTGCTGAGTAGAGAGTTTCAAGTTATTCCATTGATGCTCCACATTGGTTTTATCTACGGCATGAGTTCCACCGTCAGCGGAAGTCAACTTTGCAGTGATTGAGGCAGATAGCGCTGTACAACGGGATGGGTCCGTTAGGATTGCAACATTCAGGCGTCTCGTAGGTTGACGGCGCCGTCGGGACTTGAGATGAAGCCTCAATTTGGCACGTACTAGAGTGTGGTCGGACCCTCCTCGGTTGCCAGTTTCAGCTCCTCGGTATGACCTGCAATCTTCGACAGAAGACATCCAACGCGACCGTACCAGAATGTAGTCGATCTGATTGGCTGTGTGACCATCGTTTGAATACCAGGTGAGCAAATGCTTCCGAGGGTGTTGGAAACGCGTATTGGTAACGCACATATGGTTGACATCTGCAAAGCTGATAAGTCGTGCTCCGTTCTCGCAGCGTTCACCTAGACCAAACTTTTCCAGTATGTGTCTGGTGGATGAGTCAGAAGGTCCTGTTCGTGCGTTCCAGTCACCAGCGACAAACAGTATGTCGCCTCTGGAAATTCCGTTGATAGTCTCTTGCAGTTGGTCGTAGAACTCATCTTTCACATCTGAATCAGCTGCGAGGGTGGGTGCGTAGACGGCTACCACTGTGATGTTGAAAGGTTTCCCTCTCAGTCGGACCGTTGCGATCCTCGGTGATACAGGATTCCAAGCCAGCATGGCTCTTTGCGCCGTAGGACCAAGTAGAATGGCTACACCGTGTTGTCCGGACCCGTCAACTGGTCCGCTATGATGCATCAAGTACGTTGATTCTGCCGACGGTACTTTTATCTTCGTTGATCCTGTGCCGGGCAGTCGGACTTCAGACAGGCATGCAACTTCAATCTGGTAGTCATATAAAGATTTGGCCGTGATTGCTTGGCTGCCGATATCAAGCAGTGTTCGAACATTCCAACACCCGAAATAAATAGGTGTTTTCGCGCTGATAAAACCAGATAGCTTTTCACTTGACACCCTAGCCTCTGGGGGAGCACAGAGCGCGTCGCTTGCCGGGGACGCCGTAGCATGAACGGTATTCATAGATTGTGACATTTTCATGGAGTTTTCATGGAGTTTCTTGGGAATTTGGTACAAGTGGTGTCCCCTCACCACTCGGCTTTTTGATCGAGGACGCACCTCTAGCCTTTGCACATCCAAGCGCAGTCTGCAAGGCAGCAGTAAGTTGTATGGTTGCCGGTGGCTGTTGAGAGCTCATTCGCCATTCGGAAGTACGGGGTACTGTCCAGGAGTCCATGTAATCCTGTGGCTGTTGTCCCCTTTTGTGGCGGGGAACACACGCCGAGTCATGGTGCCGTCATCGGGCTCATGTGGTATTTTATAGGAGATCCGATTGCCGGTCGGAAATCCACCACGCCCTGGTGACACCACCGCCATGGCCCCGTTAGCCCATGTACGATCGGCCATCGAAACATGGTTGACACCGTCGTACCACGTTGAGGAGTGGATGGTGTTTACGCGTGGTGAATAATGCGTCGCCCCCTTCGCTAAATTCACATTATTTATATGATTATCTTGAAGTAAAATTAATTTTCTTTTATAAATATTTTATTGTAAACGGGATTTTTAATCCAGTATGCTTCGAACAAGACATTTTTTGTGTCCCTTATAAAATGCGGTTTATTTATTTGTTGTCTAAGGTTTTCGTAGTGCAGGAAATATTTCGGACATTATACACTGCGCACATTGAACACACACTTTTGACGAATCTACAAATTTATTCTAGATACTGTTTAAAATAATATATTTACGTTAAAATATTTAAATGCTATAAGATCTGTAAAATTTCACTAATCAACGAACTAATCTCGGCTTGACTTGAATTAGTGTTATTGTAGTAGAAATATCATCGATGCATTAGATCGCACACTTGTATATGAACTATGATGATTGATATCTTTTCTAGCATTTTTATTTACCAGTTTACATTGTGACTCTTTTAATCTTTATACCAAACATGTATTAAAAACAGAATTGTTAGACTAACCGAGTTTTACCAAGATGTGTTATGTGATAGAAAATATATAAAATATTCCAATGCTGAGATGCAATGCTAAAAAATAAACCGGGTTAAATTACTTATTTTAAAAAAATTATCCCAATTGTAGATATCCTTAATGAATAAACGTTTTCTGCACTGCTCTTGGTAAATTATTATCATGCGCAAGCTGTCTATATATTGCAGCTCCGAGATAAATCTATTAGTCGTGTACTCACATAGTCCTTATCAAGCTTGACCTACCGGACGCCAAATTTTCTAAGGCACTTTTAAATTAACTAATAATATAGAAACAGATTTTACAGCAACTACAGCCTGCTGAAGGGCGTATCAAATTATTTTTTAGTTAAGTAGAGATTAAGATTAATTTAACCATAAATAATTCTTCTTTACGAGAAAATGATAACCTTCGAAACAAAAAAGTCTTTTCTAAGATGAGTATTAAATTTAGTCGCTCATGAACTTAGAGTGTTGCTTAACCGCGCTATATCCAAGCACGTTAACTAAATTATATCAGCAAGACAAGATTCAAGTAAGTGTTATATCGTAAAATTGGGATTACTGTTCACTGAATTGGCGTGGCTAAGCATTATCGTGGAATTATGCGTGAGGAAATTCCGGAAGCTACAAAGCCAAACTTTCTTTATCACGGCTGTTATTTTGGTTTCAAGCATTTTGTCACATTAGTGAATAAAATTATGATTATTTAAGCAATTGGCTTGCCTTTTGGCCATAGCTTCAATCGTCTTGATAAACACGTTTATTTTATTCATCTGTCGTAGTGTCAACTCTGTTTTCAACAGCTAACAATGTGAATAAATCCTCTACGTCGTACTTTTTAAAATAGTTCTAAAAATTTAAGTAATCGGAACTTCTTTTATTAATCAATGCCCTGTGTTTTAACTAAATATTTGTTATATAAAAAATATCATTAGGTTTTCAATTGTCTCTGACAGTCCAATTAAATAACTTTATTATGCCTTAAAAACTTAAATACATTACATGAATTACATTTGTGCAGTATCAGAATAACGACCAAATATGACATCTCTTTAAATCAAGTTTGTGAGCTTGAAGTAAACACCAATCACATTTTATTTAACCAGTCTTCGAACAACAGAGCAAAAATACCACCAGTCGCACGCTTTTCGAACTTCCATGATCATCATCAGAGTACGACGACAAACTGACTAGGGAGGATCGATCCACATATCTAATTATGCTTTCCATATATGTTCAACGCGGATCGATCCTCGATAGTCAGTTTGTCGTCGTACTCTGATGATGATCATGGAACGTCGAAACGCGTCAGTGTGTGCGACTGACGGTAGTTATTATATGTTATTCGATGACTGGTTAAATCAAATGGGATTGGTGTTTACTTCAAGCTCACAAACTTGAGTTAAAGAATTGTTACCACCACCCGCGCAATCAATTAATGTTAAATTGTATTGTCTAAATAAGCCAAAGTCCAGAACATCATTTGTGCTTTGTCTACCAAAAACAATTTAATTAATTTTCTTGCAACCGTTCAAAAACAAAGGTTGCATGGTTTTTCCAGATGATTTTCATGATGGGTTTTGCTCTGGATAAAGTAGGTGAATTTATTTATCTTTGTGTATCCTGGTTTGCTTTATAAACCCTCCTATTATATACTGAGCCCTTTTCACTGTGTGCTTCCCCCGAGAATTTCAAATAACGTTACATTATTCATTACATCTAGTAATACGCTATTCTTTTCCATTTAGACAAATCTATAGAACAAATATTAATTGAGATCATGCAAGCTCAAATAGAAACAGCTCGTGACTAAACATTTTTGGTATTTTTGAATCCTCTGATTATCAGTAGGCAATCATCGATGCCAGATGTCGCAGTATTGATTTCAGTGATGTTTTATCCTTATGAGACTGTCGGCAAGGAATCCAATAAAACTAACCTTTCTAAGCTATAGTTCAGGAAAAAATCAACAATTAGACACATAGACTGGACAAACCGAAGTAACGATAGAGATGTTCTGAAATTTCCATCCTAATATTTCCTCATTAGTAATAATAAAAACTGCAAGCCCTCCATCAGCTGATTGTCTGAAAATGACGTTGGAACAAGATTTTCCATTGTTCTCTTCTAAAATTTTTTGAGACTTCATTTCCTTTCCCAACTTCAGGGTTGACACAATACTCACAGGAGTATATATATACACACATATATATATATATATATATATATATATATATATATATATATATATATATATATATAATGGGCCTGTAAATGGTAACAACTTTATGGTTCATGTGTCAGTACCTGATACAAACATTATGGTTGACGAATACGTACCTGGTACAAATAATATGGCTGGCGATAGGATGTGTGCAATTGATTACTTCCTCTCAGGCTGACTTTGATTTATCCTCAAGGTCCTGGTTGACCTGATTTGGTATTTGGAGCGCAAAACCTAATAAAAAATAATACAAAAGTAAAACACGTCTAAGCTTTCAATACACGCGCATGAATTGTATAAATAAATAAATATATATATATAAATATATATATATATATATATATATATATATATATATATATATATATATATATTTATTTATTTATTTATTTATTTATTTATTTATTTATTTATTTATATATACACAAAATGCTTGAACGAAACCACGACTGTCACACAATATATAATATAAATATATATATATATATATATATATATATATATATATTTATTTATTTATATATACACAAAATGCTTGAACGAAACCACGACTGTCACACAATATAAAGGATATCACAATAGAAAATTTGTTTTATAAACTTTACTGATGGAAAACATGAAATCACTTTATTCCAAAGTGCAACCCAATTTAGAAAATATTCATATGTATATTTCATTAAATATTAATTAGAATAAAACACATTCATTGTACAGATAAAGTATTATTTATTTGTGAATGATTTCGGGTAGATTTTGCAGAAACTGTTAGATTAGGCTTGACTTCATATAAATTTAAATTATTCTATGGGTATACCTGGATGCATGACTGAAAGTTTTTTTTAAACATTCTATGATATAACACAGCAAAACTACCGCTAGTCGCACGCACTGATGCGTTTCAAACTTACACGATCATCATCAGAGTACGACTGTAAACTGACTAGCAAGAATCAAATCTCATTATATATATATATTGAAAGCAAAATTAGAAATGCGGCTCTCACATCTGGCAGTCTCGCATACATTGAACAAGTGGTGGTAACAATACTTTAAATCAAGTTCGCGAGCTTGAAGTAAACACCAATCCCATTATATTTAATCAGTCATTGAACAACAGTACAAAACTACCGCCAACCGCAACGCACTGACGCGTTTCGACCTTCCATGATCATTATCAGAGTACGACTGCAAAATGACTAGCGAGGATCAAACTGCATTGCATATATATGAAAAGCAAAATTAGATAAGCCACTATCATTTCTAGTAGTATTCCATAGATTCAACGTGACGGGAAATGTTGGCTGCAAAATTTCTATGCAGCCACGAACATTAAATTTTTGAGCCTTCGCCACATACACATATTACAAATAAACAATAATTGATTGCGCGGGTGTTGGTAACAATTTAAAAAAATCAAATTTGCGAGCTTGAAGTTAACATAATCCTATTTTATTTAAACAGTCGGCGGACGACATAGCAAAACTAACGCGTGGCACACACTGGCGCATTTCGACCTGCCATGATCATCATCAGAGTACGGCGGCAAACTGACTCGCGAGAATCAAACTACATTGCATGTATATGGAAAGCAAAATTTGTTATGCGGCTCACATCTCTTGTAGTCTCGCTTACATTCAATTTGATTAGAAATGCCGGCTGCACAATTTCTATACAGCCACGAATATTAGCTGTTTGCAGCTTTCGCCACATATACATATACAGACAATACAAAATTAACAACAATTGATTGCATGTGTAGTGGTAACAATAATTAAAATAAAGTTAATGAGTTTGGAATAAACAAAAATCCCATTGTATTCAACAATTCGCCGGACAACATGGCAAAACTACCGCACTGACGCCATTCGACCTTCCACAATAATTATCAAAGTACGACGAAAAGAGGACTATCCAGCATAAAAAAATGCATATATATGGAAAGCAATATTACATATGCGACTCTCGTCTATTGTGGCCTCGCTTACATTCAATTTAATTGTAAATGTCGGATGTACACTTTCTATGCAGTCACGCAAAATAACTTTTTGCGCCTATCGCGGCATATAAATAATTAGACAATACAATTAAACAAGCAAAAAGAATTTTTACCACCACCCAGTCAATCAACTATTGTTAAATTTTATTGCCTATATATATGTGGCAAAAGCTGCAAACAATAAATTTTCTTGACTGCATAGATATTGTGCAGCCCACAATTCCAGTCAGGTTCAACTTAAGCGAGACTACTAGATGTGGGAGCCGCATATATAATTTTGCTTTCCATGTATATGCAATGCTGTCATATCATCGGTAGTAAGTTTGCTGTCGTACTCTGATGATGATCATAGAAGGTAGAAACGCGCCAGTGCGTGCGACTGGTGGTAGATTTTCCTTGTTTTCCGACGACTGGTTAAATAAAATGAGTTTAGTGTTTGCTTCAAGCTCGCATAATGGATTTGTGTGGAGGAGCCCAAAGATAAAGCAAAATTTCTTATAATATAAGTAATTTAATCATGGTTGCGATCTTAATATTAATACCTGATCCATTATGTACAGACATTTGTTTGTTTAAACTAAGCATTGTTTAATGTAGTAAAGTCAATTCACCTACTAGAGCGGTTTCGTCCTTATTGAGAACTCATCACATACATCCCAGAATTTGCTGTGGACGGGGCTCGAACCTGAGCAAGTCGTCTTCGGAATCTGTTATATAGTCCAAACTGGCTTCCAAGTAAGCCTACATGATCTTTGCGTTTTTCACAGAAAGAGGATGGAAAAATACTTATATATTTATCAAAATAAATTTTAAATATAAATAAATATAAATATAAATATGCATACTTAAACACTATTCAGTAGAAATAAAATAAAAATAGGAAGATCTGCCCGAGGAAAAAATTGGGAGACTTTCAATGAAGAGCGGGAATGCTAGGCCAATATAAGAAAGTAACTTACACTAAACGAATGATCCTATATATCAAATAACTAGAAAAATATTAACATAACAGGACATAGATTAACTCTTCAATGATAAGCCAATCAAGCCACACTGTGGGAAACAACAAATCTCAAAAAGTCTTCACTAATTCATTTCAGAAGCTATATATGCATACGTGCAATTTAATTTACTGTGTAGTTAATCAAAATCGAAATATTGCAGCAAAATTTAATTTTAAATTTCCAAAGAGATTTAAATTAATCAATGTAATCACAATTTTTTTCCTCGTACTGAAAATATAACGATTTGTTGTTAGGAAAATACGCAATATATATATATATATATATATATATATATATATATATATATATATATATATATATATATTCTAGGACGAACGTAGCCTGTCATAACGAAGCAACTCCAAGTTAGTATAATGAAGTATATATGGGCATGAACACTAATGGTTAATAACTAACCATAGTTTTAAAATCTTGTTAAAGAATAAACAAGGATGAACACGATAGAAGAAATAAAATGAATGTATATGTTGATAAGCATATCAATTAAAGATGAGCAGAGAAATACTTCAGCAACTTTGTAGTAGGTAAGCACAGGAAATTTATTCGATCAAATGACGCTTTATTAACGTGCAATGAATAAAGTCTAGAACGCATGAGTGAAATAATAATATTCCAATTAGTATGACAAATGAACATGTCACGTACTTGAAGTGTAATAATATCCAATTAAAATAACTAATTTCCATGTCAGGTACTTGTCACCTAGACATGGCGACTCGTTTTGAAACATCACGTTTCGGAACATCATTCTTCCTTGTTTAAAACATGCTTTACAGTGTGCTAAGAGATTTTTAACTCTAGAAGTAGCAATGCTGAAGTTAGCAAACAATAATTATAACTGCTAGATAAGTAAACACGCAAAATAATAAAACTGGTCAGAAAGAAACTATTGTTTAGAAAATATGACTCTAAATTGAAAAACAAGATTAGTGGCCTTACGAAGGTCCGGGGCGTCAAAAATAATTATAGCCCAATTTTAATTACATATACATACACTATATATATATATATATATATATATATACATTACCTAAGGCAGGA
Organism: Eudiplozoon nipponicum; assembly: GCA_029291075.1. NCBI lineage: Eukaryota > Metazoa > Platyhelminthes > Monogenea > Mazocraeidea > Diplozoidae > Eudiplozoon > Eudiplozoon nipponicum. The sequence goes on from JAQBSW010000082.1 coordinate 249,562, forward strand.
AAGTTCATTCATCTAGTGGACCGGTTATATAATAACGCATGTTTTTGGTTAGCATTTTCTCCATCTGGAGGATATGCGTCATCTCTTTAGACACTAGGTTCCAACTGGCAGCCCAAATTCTGTCATTTTGTAAAGGACATAGTGCCTCCTGGAAAGTGACATTGTATTAAAATGTGTTGCTGAATTTTGATTGTACATACATTTGTCAATATAGTCCAAAAATTGACTAAGTTTCCATTGAAGCTTCCTCCAGTAGACCAGCTCTGACCTTATTAGGAACTCTTCATATGCCATCCAGAACTTTCCACAGTCGGAGCTCAAATCGGGCACAATTGCTTCAAAGACTGGCATTTTATCCAATATGCCACTCTTTCTTTATACCCCATGCAAGTTATTATATAGCTGAAAAATGCATATGAAATAAAGCAAAATTGGTGCAGTTGATACAGTCCGATACTCTGAAGTAAATTTGCCACGATTCAAGTTCAGTCCGCTGCAACTACATGAAAATAAGGAAAAAACTGCTCTACAGCATAAATTGCCTTTGTTTCCTTAGAAAATGACTAACTTGAGCTGACAAATATTTTTAAATACAGGAATGTAATCAATTTTAAATCTAACCATGTGGCATTGTGTTCGTTCTATAATGACAGATTGGTGGTGACAATTTGGAACCTGTGGTTTAGATAGATATGCTGCATATGTAAGAAACCAAAGCAACAAAGTAAGTTAGTAATTAATTGAAAACGGCCTGTAATAAACAAAAGGCGTGGCGCAACAAATACAAATTTTCCTCGATTCAAGCTTCGAATACGGAAAATAAACCGAGTGAGTTGTTTTAGTTAATTTAGACAATGCTTGGTTTACACCTAAAAATATATAAAATCTAAATTCAGTCTTAATTTTGTAATTAAATAACAATTCCCCAGATCTCATGGTCATAGCTCTATAATGACAAATTACGTCTAGGCATTTGGAAATTAGGACGAATGATGTGCCATACAGAATGCGCCCGAAAAAAGGCTACTCAAATACAAAAGTTAGTAAGCAACTGAAAATTTTGCGTAATATGTCATCATCATGTACAGCAGTACATTAGCCAAAGGTAACTAATGTTTCACTACCATGAAAACATAATAGAAGAAACAAAGAACATAAAAATTTTAAATAACGACAAAAATAATAATTCATGCACACAAATTAATATAAAGATTTCTGAGAGAGAAGGAGGGCCTAGTTAATATTTTTACATTTTTCTCGATAGAACTCAGATTTGAGGCACACTTAAGCTCAACGCGGTACCAGTGCGATGGATGGCCTCACACTCCAAAGCAAATACGCTCAAATTCGAATCCAATCCACAGTAAATTAAGAGTTCTTAAATGTGTTGATATCAGTTTACTGCGTGAATTGCTCTTGATACTTTAGGCAATGCTTCGTTTACACTGACAAATTTATTAATTCTACAGAAAAAAGCGATTTCGATTGACGTCTAATCCTTATTTGGGTAGGACAGCGACGAACTTGTGTGACCTGATTAAAAATGAGTTTTACGATTTTCCTATAGACACCAATGCTATCAAAGCCATCATATTAGCATGGAATAAACGTGCAGTTTACATTTGAAAGGAACTACTACCGCCAGATCAATTTTGTAGCTATAAGAAGCTGAATTGCGCCCTTCCTGGCAGATGTACAAATGAAAAAATGAGCCGAAAATATTTAACTGACCAGTACACACTCTGCAAAACGTATATAGTTTAAATATAATTGTTCACCCCTGAAGCAGCAGACCCATCCAAAATCCTCAATCAAGTCAATGAAGCCGATCCAGACATCGAATTCACTCTTGTGGAGCTGATCTACACATCAAACTCTCTCTTGATGTAGAGAAAATAAATAGATTTACCGTCCTTGACATCCAACTCACTCGAGAAGAAAATGGTGATTTGACACCGGCCAAACACAGAAAATCGATTTTCACCAGGAAATACATTTATTACACAGGCAGTGTGCCAAAATCATAAAGAAGAATCTAAGTTAACTGCCTAGCAAACAGAATCAGGAAGATCTGCCCTGAAAACAAAATCGAGGTAGGACTGGGGTACCTGAAAAAATTTTGCTAATGAACAATTAACCATAGCGGTTCACTGATATCAACATCAGACCACGTCAGATTCGCACTAGAGAGGATATTGTCAAGCAGGTTTTCCCAAACTTATCTTTTAGATGCGACGTACCCGCCTCAATAATCCTACTGAGCTTAAATAGAATAACTAAGGAGAATTGTCCCATTGTTAAAGTTAATATCACATTAAGCACAAAGAGTGTCATGAGGTTGAATGCCAAAGATCAATTGTTAATTCTCTCCAAATCATTCATAGTCTACAAATTCTCATGTATGTGTGGTAGCACATATATTGGACGTACGAAGAAGCAATTGATCAACAGAATCCAGCAACATTTACCGCAGAAATTGATTAACAAAGGCTTGGCACCGTCAGGAAAATCAGCTATTTCCGATCATATATTGAAAACTGGGCAACCAGTCAATTTGACCAATTTCTCAATACTGCATAAAGCAATATCATAAAAAATATTATGAATTTATGAAGTCCTTCATATTAAACAGCAAACACCTGGCCTAAATATTCAAAGTTTCATCAACATGATATTCTAATCGACTGGCCACGAAGAACAAAATTCAACAACATGCAAGACCGAACACGCCCTCGACAAGATTCATCAAACATTCAATCGGATTAGCAACAAACTGAAGAGGAAAAAACAGATGCACATACGGTGACAGAAATTCCCACACAATATAAATGTTCAACACGGCAATCCGCACTTGTGCTATTACCAAGTGAAGAAAACAAAATTGCGCAAAAAGGTGAAACGAAAGACTACACTCGGAAAAATATGTATTTAGATATAATTACATATATATGTTTATATATACATATATATATATATATATATACATAAATGCATATATATATATATATATATATATATATATATATATATATATATATATATATATATATGAATATATCTGTGATAGCTGTATAAGATAAGCATTTGGTGCCAAAGCAATTGACATTCATTAAGTGGTCAGTTTCGTTCATATTACATACTTGTCAGGTTTTTTTCAAGAATCTCGGCGTTCGGGACTTGAACAAAGGCGCATTATTTTGTTCGTCATGTATACAATTCTATACGCGACAACTCTAGCAACCTATACGTATATTATCAATACGTTATTTTACTTTTTTACAATAAAAATTCTTCTTGTAATATGCTGCCTGTCTTAAATTGGCCAAAGACAGTCTGTGTGTTGAAAATTGGTTAAAAAATCGATAACGAACAGCGTTCAATAGAATGATAGAATTATTAAAAAATTAAAGTGCAATGTGCAGCTGTGGATGTAAAGACGATTAATTGCGAGACTGTAGACTAAATACGCATTTATTCGAGTCCATGGCGCGATAGTTTCGGCAAATAAACGGTGAGTGCAAAACGGATACAAAACCCGTTCAATATCATAAAAGGCATTTACCATCTTATTAAATTATCTTTCAAACGGCGACCGCGTCCATTCAGGTAACCAGTGGTTTGCGCCTGTTAAGGATGAAACTGGCAGAAATGAGGAACACATAAGCTTAGTTAGGCAATTTGTAATTATTCCTGACAAAATATATAAATATGAGTAACCCTATTCCTCGGATAAGCTATAACTTTTCTATCTTATTCAGAGCTAGGTTGTGCTTATTGTGGCACTGGTCATAATATGTTTACAAATTGAACATTTTCACTACCGTTGATTAAATATAATGTTGCAAATTTTTATATGACAAAACAAGCCGCACGTATTTCATAATGTGATGGACAAAAAGAAAGGTTTTGAAACGTGATATTTTGAGAATCGAAAAGGGTAACAAGTGGAGTTCCACAGGGATCAAGTTTGGGGCCAATTTTATTTAAAATTGTATTTGCACATTTGGAAACTAAGATCCCTAACGGTCGAGTTTGCAAATTTGCTGATGATTTGAAAATAATCTTTCCAATTGATCCAAATAATGTCGAATTCTCCAAAAATAATGTGACACTAGATTTGTATGATTTAAGTAGATATTTGTTAACACTAGGGCTGAAAATAAACAGTAAAAAGACGAGAGCTTTAAAAATAGGTAACAGAACAGATTTTAATTATGTTTATTTTCATGATGCTGAGATTAATGATGTTTTTGAGATTAAACTTATGCAAGAAATTAAGGATTTAGGCATAACTATTCATTGTACGGCTTCTGCTGAGAGACATATTGAAAGGATAGTAGGCAGTGCCAAGAACAGATGGGCATTACTAAATAGAAATATTATATCGCATGAAATAAAATTTAAAATGTTTATAATATGGATTAGACCGATACTAGAATATGCTGCCGCTACTTGGAATCCCTTAACAAAGGGTTTGTCTAATAAGATAGAAGCTGTACAAAGAAAAGTTGTGAAACAAATTAGTCCTATCTCCTGCACTATATACGCCACTAGATTACAGTTTGTATCACTGCATCCTTTATGGTTTCGGAGAATGTGCTATTGCATAAAAGTTTTCCATTTGAACCAGTGGTCTGGTGCCTATATGAATCCCATAAGAAAGAGTCATGAAATTGGAACTAGATCTGGTCATTTTGCAATATCTCCACCATTGGTGGGGAATGTTGCGGGCAAGCTATTCTCTTTTTCAAAAATTTACAAAATTTACAATCAATTGCCAAAGGGGCTTAGAGAAACGCCTCCAACTAAAATGTCTTTTAAATTTTTATCTACCGAACTAGAAAAAGTGTTTAATCCTGCTGATATTTTTAATTTTGATTATGATAATACTTTCTCATGGTTAAATAAAAGACAGGATTAATTGTTTTTCAGCAACATAATTTCTCCTGAGATTCTATCTTCAAATTTTGTATTATTAAAATTGAAATTTTATGCATTATATCATCTTGTTAATCAACAATGCACACAATCAATTATTAGTCATGGTTCTCTTTTTTTACTAATGTTATACTCGAATTATAACTTAAATTTTTTTTGTAATTTTGATGAAGAATCTATCACTGTTTACAGCTGATCTTTCTGATGCTGATAAATTGTACAGTACAACTAATTGCACATATATATGTGATGTGATATCTTTTTATATTGTACATTTTCTAATTTTATTATTTGATGGAACATGTGTGGTTTGAATCCAAATAAAGATATTCTATTCTATTATATTATATATATATATATATATATATATATATATATATATATATATATAAATACATTCTTTATTATGTCCATTGTCTTTGAATATTACACAGTATATTTCTTATTAGGAAGAAAAAACATTAATAACAAAGTGGATAATGGCCATTTATTTCGAGATTACTAAACATCGCTCTACAATCTTTCATTTATATATATTTAGGGTTTTCACTTGATTATTTTGGGTCGCAAAAAATCTGACTCGGTTTTACTTCTATTTCTTGTTTTGGCTGATTGGTAAGTGTGTATGCGTTTGTATCTGTGTGACTGCTTTTTTGCATGTAACCATCTTTCTCGCTGTACTGCAAATAGATGTCTGAGATCTGTTCATTTTTCTATTGATGGCTTGAGAGTTAACCACCAGTTCGCATTGTTCGCTGTTACATTTTCGGATGCTATATTTCCGAGTGTAGTCTTTCTTTTCGCCTTATTTCACAATATATATATATATATATATATATATATATATATATATATATATATATATATATATATATATTGTGCTTGCTATAATATTTGTTTGTTGCCACTTGTAGACCGAAATAAAAAATTAAATGGTATTATAATTTTTATGTGAATAAATTTTTATTTATTATTAGATATTGATTTCATTTTGCCTTTACAAAATCGCATATTTAGAACCTTTTCTATTTAACAAATAAATTGATTATATTTAATAATGTGCCAAAGCGTATTTAAAACCGTGTAATTTATAAATTTTGATTGGTGATCAATTGATTTATATCGTTTAACTGTGTGTTCTGTCCACATTATACAGTTTTGAAAAATTGAATTGGACTATGGATCAATAAATGTAAAATAAAGTTAATTTAGAGAAATAATTTTCGAACCCTCATTATATAAATGGTCCTAATTAATGCAATCCACACTTTCTCAATCAATAACCATACTAGTTACACTGGATGCTCATACCATTGGCAACATTTTATTTGAGCTACAGTAAACAAGTTGAAATTCTCATGTTTATTTGTTGATATGTACTGATTGTCAACATGTCTTCTTTATCGTTGATTTATTTTTATCTCGGTATGCTCCATGTGTACGGTATTAGAAGTTCGATTACGCATTTGTTTATTGCTTATATCTGCTTTATTCATGTGAAGCTGACACTATTTAAAATATTTATCGTTGTTTAAATTACAATGCAAGCGATATTGATTACTACAAGGTATATTCCATATTATTTCTCTGCTGACACATGAAGTTTAATTTTCCGAGTCCATCATCAGAGATGATTTTATAATGAAGAATGCAAAATTTGCATCAAATTTCTTAAAAAACCCCAATATTTATCCCATTAAATATTTGAGCTGCGCAGCCTAAGGTTACTATATCGTGAAAAAAATTCTTACTGATAACGCGTTGCGCAACCGTCTTGAACATCAGTGGATGTCTTTTATTTTGCGCGAAAATTTGCTCCTATGGGAAAACCAAAAGCATTTAATGAACGATTGCTTTTATTTACAAAGTAGAGCTCTTTTTTAGAGCACTTTTATTTTGGTATTGTAACTGGAAAATTTATGAGGTTTTCAATCAACTGCTATTTGCCATTCACATTGATGACCAAAGCATTTTTTAGGCAGTTAGACTGGATATCGCGTCAAAAACCCTTTTTTTTATTTTTTTAGTGTTGTATTCCTATATTTATTAACAAATCTTAATAAATTGGCAGACTTCTACAATGTTATACCTCATCCAGAGTATTAAAATACTTTATGCCTGCGTATTGTTTTAATTTTATGATTTTCTTTCATATGACAGGTTTGCGGGCTGCATTTTTTAATCACTGAATAAACAATTGCCTCAAGTGAGAATCTTTCTACGTGTGCAGCCTAAACAATGGCCATTAAACACTGACACTTCTAATCTATTTGAGATTAAGCCAACTTAGTCAGTGAATTTACATCTTAACGTATAACGTGTGTTAAACTTTATGTTAACGTCAAATTTGGGGAAATTGATGTTTATGATGCGTGTAATTCGGAATTTTTTAGATTAGCTGAAAAATTTGCTTCAATATGACAAAGGCAGTGTGAAGTCTTTGCTTTTTAAATTACATTTTTTGTCCACCTTCCTTTAACTAAGAAAGTTTTGGAATCGAATTTGTTTATATGTTTGAAATGGCCATCTACAATTTGTGATTATTGAGCTAACAATGTACCACGGAAAGTGTAATAAATTAAATAAAGTCAGCGGTATTTTATCATTTCTATTTTGCAAAATATATAACATTTAGATACTGTTTGTGGTGCAGAATTAGTATATATATATATATACATATATATATATATATATATATATATATATATATATTGATAGTTTCTAATTTCACCATTTTTAAAATGTAAGAACAAAACAACGTACTCCATGGAATAACATTTATTAATAAATCTTATTTCTACCAGTATCTACAGCCATTGTTCTGGATTCGTTAGTATATTCGTTCATCCAATCTCACTGTACATTTGTTGTAACCAAAGGCTAGAATAACGAAGAGGAGATTGGTCACAACAAATGTACGGTGAGATTGGATGAACGAATATACTAACGAATCCAGAACAATGGCTGTGAATCTGGTGAAATAAGATTTGTTAATAAATGATTATCATGAGTATATTTTGTTGTATATATATATATATATATATATATATATATATATATATATATATATATATATATATATAAAAGTATGTATTAGGTGTTGCGAACCTAGTAACAAATTAGTTCAATTGTGACCAGAAGGATAAACCAAAGACAGCATGAACGGAAAGTATAATCTCATGCACATTCGTTTCGTGCTTACTGGCGACTCATCAGTAGGAGCCGGTATTACGCCCTTTAACCACTATATATTTGGGTGAGGAATGTAGGATAATAGGACGTTACAATCTCCTAGACGAATGTGTAAACCTGCAGTAGTGAAGCTAACATCATATAAAGTCTCGAAAATGCGACTTCAACGCTAACTCACTCTATATAATATATATACCGAGTCTGTAAAGGATACCAACACTATGGCTATTGTGTCAGTACACGATACCAACATTATAGTACCGAAAAGGTACATGGTACTAACACTATGGTTGCCGAGTCGGTACATGGTATCAACATGATGGATTTCAATGTATGTTATAGTTCACCAAAATTGAGAATTACAACTATTTCTGAACACCTGTTGCTCTAGTAAATCCATACAATCTGGCCCAGATCAATATCAGTTATCACCCAATTGAACTAATATTTTACTAGGTTCGTAACACCTAACACATAGTTTCATATATATTATTTCTCCTCCACAAACAGTTATATATTAAATTATATGATGTTTTGGTTACCGTGAAATGTGATAACTGATATCGATCAAGGCCAGAGTGTATGGATTTAGTGGAGTAAAAGTCGTTCAGATTTATTTTTAATTCTCAATTTTTTTGAACTATAGCATACATTGAAACCCATCGTGGTAGTACCATGTACCGACTCCGGAACGATAATGCTAGACCGTGTACCTTTGCGTTACTTTAATTTGGGAATCATGTACTGACACAATAGCCATATTGTTATTATCCTTTACAGACACGGTATATATATATTATATTGAGTGAGTTAGCGTTGAAGTCGTATTGTCCAGACTTTATATGATGTTAACTTCACAACTGCAGGTTTAAACAGTAGTCTAGTAAATTGTACCATCCTATTATCCGACATTCCTCACCTAAATATATATTGGGCAAAGGGCGTAATACCGGCTCCTACTGATGAGTCGTCAGTTAGCACGAAACGAATGTGCACGAGATTATACTTTCCGTTCATGCTGTCTTTGATTTATCCTTCTGGTCATAATTGAACTAATTTATTACTAGGTACGAAACACCTATTACAAATTTGCAAAAGATTATTGGTGTAGCAGCAAACACTTACAAGAATTGCCGGAAATGGTGCTCAAAAAGGGGCCGTATTGATTTTAATAGTTGCAATTCATTTAATGCGTCTTCAACGCTGTTTATTTATATACCAACTTTTTCTTTTTATCCGTCTTAACTTTATTTTGAGTAAATTTGGCATTATGTTTGAAATATATTCAAAACTACTTATCTTTATCAGTAATATTAAAACAGGCACACTTTACAATTCTAAAGTATATTACATTTCAATTTATTAATAAGGTTTTATTATTCAAATGTTGCCAATATAAACAAAATTTTTCTTATGTTAAATTTGGAGGAGAGCAGCTGAACCTGTAGGTTGAAATCAATGCCAAAGTAGATTCACATGAAAAATATAATGATCAAAAAACATAAATTGATGTAAAGCTAAAATCTTCAAGAAAGACTGTGGCCTGGGCTGTGCAGTGAATTAGTTTCAAGACACTCACTCAAATATGCCTGAAAGGAATTCTCGTCACGGCATTTCTATACAGTATCTGAAGAGGGCTCCTAAAGAACGAAATCGATCTAAATGATTATTACCATGTGCTATTATCTATAATTTTTAGTTCATTAAAAAAACATATATATTAATACTCTTTTAATATGCATATCGTTTTTATTCAGGTATGCAGTCTGTTTTTCTATAATGAACGACGATTGTTGTCCGATTAGACTTTTAGATCAAATATTATAAAATATAGGCTCTTGAACACAAATAGCACTCACAAAATTTAATTCGGTATTTAGTTTTGTATTGCAGATAGTGCGAGTTACGAGTTGGGTATTGAATGGTCTGGAATATTCATGGAAACGTGTTTCAGTTCAGGCCCCAATTTCTGAAATTCAGGCTGACTAACATGATGAAGTGCATATGTTATCCTATTAAATGTTTATTTTCAGCTAGAGCTATATATATATATATATATATATATATATATAAATATGTAGTACTATTAAGGCCTCAAATTACTGAACCTTGCCATCTTCCTTATGGTAACTCGCAGCTTTTACAACTAGAATGCATGTGTTTAAATATTTGTGCTCTTTCTTAACTGACCAATTTTATTCTACTAACACAGGATAATAAATAAAGCAAAGTTCAATAAAAAATAGGCACATATTGTGGATTTTGCTTATATATATCTTTAATGCGAATTTAGATATTTTCGAAAGAACCATGAAAACAGTCATGATTTACGCGGAATTCTACGATATAAAAATACAAATAAATGTCAGCAACTATGTAATAAGACTATATAAGCTATAGAAAAATATCAAATGTGAAATTTTATATTTTACGCGGTAATAATTATTGGCAGAATATTACACAGTATATTACTGATAAGGAAGAAAAAACATTTTAATAACAAAGTGGATAATGGCCAATAATTAAGAGAATACTAAACTTCGCTCTACAATCTATCATTTATATACATTATGGGTTTTCATTTGAACATGTGTGTAGCAACAAATATGACTCGGTTTTCTATTTCTTGTTCTGGCTGGTTAGTTAAGTGTGTATGCGTTTGTGTGTGTGTGTGTGGGTGTGTGTGTGCGTGTCAGTTTGCACGTAAAGATCCTTTTCACTGTATTGCAAAGTGATGTCTGAGATCTGGTCATTATTTTATTGATGGCTAGTGAATTAACCATCTGTACGAATTGTTCTCTGTTTTGTGTACGAGTGCTATATTTCCGAGTGTTGTCTTTCGTTTAAACTTTTTGTGCAAATTTGTGTTCTTCAATTAGTAACAGCGCAAGTGTGGATTGCTGTGTTGAACGCTCATATTGTTTGGAAATTTCTGTCCCCGTATGTTTGAATGTTTGTTGATTCTAAGCGAGGGCGTATTCGGTCTTGCCTGGATACTAGTAAATTGTTGTTGAATTTTGTTATTCGTGGCCAGTCGATTAGAATATCATGTTGATGAAACTTTTGAATATTAAGGTCAGGTGTTTGTTGTATTATATAAAGGACTTCATAAATATATAATTATTTTTCTGATTTTGCTTTATGTAGAATTGAAAAATAAACACTTATATTGCAGCCAATTGTGTGACTGCCAATTTTCTGGAAAGAATTATTTTTTTCAAATCGTGTTTGTAATCGGATGTTGTGACAAAAAGATTCTTCAAGCAGTGCAAGAGAAACAAACAAAAACCGATGAATAAAATTATAAGCCACTTATTGCTCAATGCCATCCAGGACCATCAATCAAAACTGCAAGATACTAAGAGAATCCTTCAATCACTGGGTTGTCAAATTACAAGACTGAACGACAGCGAATACACTGCTTATACAACGAAGATAGAAACGTTGATGAAAATATCAGAGGACAACGAAACTATGGACCTCACAAGGGACCAGGACAAATTTCCTACACAATTGAAATTTCCTACAAAATGTATGTAGATGATATATTGTTGTTCATCTTGGAAATCCTCAAACAAGGAAATGGAGCCCATCCAGATATTAAATTCATTCTCGAGGTAGAGAAGGATAGTAGTTTTCCCTTCCTTGACATCAAACTCATTCGAGAAGAAAATGGGGATTTGACACTGGCCATATTTAAAAAATCCACTTTCACAGGGCAATACATTCACTACAACATCAGTGTGCCAAAATCCCACAAAAGAAACTTTGTAAACAACCTAGCAAACAGAATCAGGAAGATCTGCTCGGAACAGTAGATCGAGGAATAACTGGGCTACCACAGGAAATTTTTTCTAATGAACAACTACCCAGAGCGATTCATTGATGTCAACATCAGACCACTACAGTTTCGCACTAGAGAGCATATCGTCAAGCAGGTTTTCCAAAACTTACCATTTAGAGGAGACGTACCAACCTCAATAATTGCACAGCGGCTGAATATACTAACTTAAGTTAATATCACATTTATTACACAGAGAATCATGTGGTTAGATGCCAAAGAACAATTGCCGATTCTCTCCAAGTTATTCATAGTCTACAAATTATCATGTATGTGCGGTAGCGCATATATCGGACGTACGAAGAAGCAATTGATAGGCAGAATCCAGCAACATTTGCCACAGAAATTGATTAACGAAGGCGAGGCACCGTCAGGAAAATCAGCTATTTCCGATCATATATAGGAAACGAGGCACCCAGTCAATTCAACCAATTTCGCAAATCTACAAAAAGCAAAATCAGAAAAATTATTATTTATTTATGAAACCCTTTATATAAAACAACAAGCACCTGGACTAAATATTACAAAAACTCATCAACATGATATTCTAATCGACTGGCCACGAAAAACACAATTCAACAACAATTTACTAGTATCCAGGCAAGACCGAACACGCCCTCGACTAGAATCAACAAGCCCTCAATCGGATTGGCAACAAACTGAAGAGGAAAAAACAGATGTACATACGGTGACAGAGGTTTCCAAACAATGTGAGCGTTCAACACAGCAATCCAAACTTGCGCTGTTACTTATTGAAGAACACCAATTTGCGCAAAAATTTTAAACGAAAGACTACACTCGGAACAATAGCACTCGTACACGTAACAGAGAACAATTCGTACATGTGGTTAATTCTCAAGCCATCAATACATTAATGACCAGATCTCGGACATCACTTTGCAATACAGTGAAAAGGCCCTTCACATGCAAACAGGCACACACACACAGACACAAACGCATACACACTTACCAATCAGCCAAAACAAGAAATAGAAAACCGAGTCATATTTTTGCCACCCACATATTCAAATGAAAACCCAGAATGTATATAAATGAAAGATTGTAGAGCGAAGTTTAGTATTCTCGAAATAAATGGCCATTATCCACTTTGTTATTAATGTTTTTTTCTTTCTTATTATATATATATATATATATATATATATATATATATATATATATATATATATATATATATATATATATATTAATCTATAAGCAAAACAACTGGTTCTTTGAACTTCAAGTACCCACTATAGACCCCGTATATATAGTACATCTAATTTAAATATATTTTTTTATTATGTATATGAATGAAATGTATATAAATTAAAGATTATAAAGTGAAAGTCGATTGTCTCAAAATAAATGGAAATTATCTACCTAATTATTCATAATTATTTTCTTCCTAATAAGAAATATACTTTGTAAATTATATTTTTATTTATACTCACATTTTATATGAATACAAAAATATCCATATATATACACGTCTAAACAGAAAATATATTATGTATATCTCAATTAACATATAAAATATCATGTGCGTTGCCCTCACATCTCAGATATAAATCTAAATTATCAATCACATACATATTGCAAATATTTAAATAAGCAACCATGAAAGTTCACCCCTCTTCTTATATGTATATATAGAATCAAACATATATATGTCTTTGAAATATATATATATATATATATATATATATATATGTACATCTATATACATATCTATTGGGCATATTTAGATAAACATATAAGCAACCAAGTGAGTTCCTCTAACATCTTAAATAAATGAATAATATTCCCCCACATATATTTACGCGTACCCGCCATATATAATCTGCATATATAAACATATAGGTAACCATGTCACGTCCCCCCAGATATTATTTAAATATTTACGTATTCATCTATCAATAAATTTATATAAATGCATGCACGTGTGCAATCCATATTATATATATATGTGTGTGTTTGTAAATCGACATATAAGTAACTATGTAAGTTCCTCCGATTGCACACGATTCACTAAAATTATAGCCAAATTACCTCTTTCAATCTCCGTTTAAAATTTTCCATTTCCTGTCGCAAATTCATAGTCCTGGATCTATTGTTAACTATGATTCCTCCAATCCACTTTTCCTTACATTAAAGAAGGTTTCATTAAATATGAGACCTAATGATTTTTCTACAGATATCACATTTATGACGTTTATTTCTGATTTTATTTCACTTAATTCATTAATCAACTTGATTAATCAATTTCGGTTACATAGTGCAATCCGTTTAAAGCCACCCCAGTTGGTTTAATGACCAAGAAACATTAGTTAATATAAAATTGGAAATTGTGTGTAGTGTGCAGCAGGGTAGCTCCGTGGCTAGAGCACCTGATTCCGAAGCAGACATGCCAAGGTTGGAGCCCAGTCTACGGCAAATTCTGGACAGTACATGATGAGTTCCCAATAAAGATGAAATCGGTCAACTGGATGAATTGCCTTTTCCACATTAACTAGTATTTCGTTTATACTGACATATGTATGTATATAATGTGTCAGGTCTTTATATTAAGATTTCAAAATTGATATAAAGAAATTTTTATCACCGCCAGCGCAACCAATGTTCGTTTAATTATATAAATGTTCATTTCAATACCATTTCCCCATGCAGTGCGGTATCTTTTTAATAATGACAGATTAGGGATGGTTAGTTGGAACTTTAGGGCTAAATGATATTATATAGGCTCTACCTAGATAAAAGGTTAACCGAGATACATTAGTTAGTATATAACTGAAAATTGTGTGCAGTGTGCGGCAGAATGCCTCAGTGGTTAGAGCACCAGATTCCGAAGCAGACGTGCCCAGTTTCGAGCCCTGTCCGCGGCAAATACTGGACAGTACGTGATGAGTTCCCAATAAGGACGAAACCGGTCTAATGGATGAATTGCCTTTTCCACACTATGCAATACTTAGTTTATACTGAAAAATATATGTACATAATGGGTCAGGTTTTTATATCAAGATCGTAACCTTGATTCAATGTAACCGATGAAATTGTAAGAAATATTCACGGTAAATTGCTATCCGCCAAATTAATTGATAAAATCAAAAATGGATACGCTATTGCCAATTAATGGACAAAGAAACCAAGAAAATCTGGTTTTTACGCATAAGCGTGTATGTCAATCCATAATATTTGCCTATAGTTATTCTATAAATGTCAATTTAGATTGGGATACACATATTTTTGTATAGGTTGAAGTGTGAGCGGGGGTTGACGTGGATAACTTTTTTATACATGTGAGTATAAGAGTATAGATATGAAGACCGGATATTGAAGCAGGCAATAAAAACTTCTTTAGGAATTAAAATAAATATCAATAGATCTGAGAACACCACATTTGCCACAAGTTGTTTTTTTCCGGCGAGTATGGTGTCCACCTTGAAGATGGAACTGAAAATGAGATCCCAAAAATTCGGAAAAAATCGGAAAATAACGAATTTATGTTTTTGACTTTAATTATTATGTGTTTTTGAAGTATTTGCATTTAAACAAATAAAATATATACCAATTTATTATTCCATGCAATACCCCTTCTGGATTTTTATACGACTTTAAATAGTGTACACTATTATAAACGCGTGCCATTGCTTTTGGTAATCATTCATAAATAAAAATAATACTAATCTTAGGCAATACAATTTAACAAAAATTGTTTGCGCGGGTGGTGGTTACAATTCTTTAAATCAAGTTTGCGAGCTTGAAGTAAACACCAATCCCATTGTATGTAACCAGTGGTCGAACAACATAACAAAAGTACCGCCAGCTGCAACGCACTGACGTGTTTCGACCTTCCTCGATCATCATCAGAGTACGACGGCAAACTGACTATCGAGGATCAAACCGCATTGAATATATATATGGAAATCAAACTTAAATATGCGGCTCTCACCTCTAGCAGTCTTGCATACATTGAACTTTTACCTGATTATCGGGTTGCGATCCGATTTGTTTGCATCCGCTGTCTTCCTGATTTTTTCTCCAGAATTTTCGATAACCGGATACGGTTATCTTTTTCAATAGAAAGCTCGTCATAATAAGTTGACAATCAATATGTCAAGTGGAAATATTAGTTTAAACTGCCCCATTTATACTTGTTGTTAGATCTCTTAAGCATAAAATGCTAGGAAAGTGTATGTCAAATTGATTTGTGTATATGTCTGCATGTGTACACGCTTCGAAATAAGATTACAGTGATTTAGTCACAATTACTGACAACTCACTAGATAAGCGTACGCCATGCCTGTGTGTATGTATTCTCGTTTGTTTTTGATTGAGGAGTAATCAACTATTGCACGTGTACACTCATCCCAGTGAAATTACAGCGATTTAGCAACATCTGACTAATCATTAGATAAGCGTATGCCATAAAACAATAATTGATTGCGCGGGTGGTGGTAACAATTCTTTAAATCAAGTTTGCGAGCTTGAAGTAAACACCAATCCCATTGTATTTAACCAGTCGTTGTACAGCTGGCGGTGGTTTTGTTATGTTGTACGACGACTGGTTAAATACAATGGGATTGGTGTTTACTTCAAACTTGCAAACTTGATTTAAAGAAGCGTATGCCACATCTGTGTGTTTGTTTATGTGTGTATGTGAGCGTTTGCTTAAGACTGAGAAATAATCTGTTACATGTAATCAACGGCACGTGTAACAGAAATTCACATGAAACTAAAATGATAACAGTCATTTCCTAAACGCACACGTCAGACCTATTTTTACACGTACTATCCTAAATGAAGTAATTACGAGTGGCATCCTGGTGAGGAGGGGGCAAGATACTGTGAATAAAGTAAATAATTTAGAGTTAGCAAAATCAAGTTAGAAACGGAAAAGTATTCTACTAAGGTGGATAGTTAAAATAAAATAAAAAAGGGGTCGTAAAAGAAATTGAAAATTGTCTGATAAAGAAAGATGCAAACATAAATGTTTGTTAAAAGGTGCTACACTAACAACAGAACGTAAGATAACAGATAAAATAAGATAACAAGTAATCAAGGATGAAATAATAAGATAATCAAAAATAAATTAGGCGATATTGAATTACTCACTCTCCACCTCTGTAAGTTAATATCAGTCCAGTGTTCTTATTCTTTTACTTGAGCGAGTTTCTGATTCTGATTCTGATTTGTCCAATCTTCGTTTTCCACCATTATTTAGTGCTGTATTCCAAATAGGACCTAGTGATTTTTCTACGGCGGTTTCATTCATAATGTCTTTTCTCGATTTAATTTCGATGGATTCTCTAATCAGTCTAGTCGATCTGCTACGGCTACAAATTGATATACGTCTGCACCCATCCCAATTAATTGTGTGTCCTATCTCTACTGTATGGCGTGCAAGATCTGATCTATTAACATGAGCATACTTGCATGCGGTTTTATGTTCCCCTCTTCTAACCTTAATTGGGCGCATGGTATCACCAACATACATCAAGTTACAGTCGTTACATGGAATTTCATATACTCCTGATGTGTCTAACGGTTCTATTTTCTCCTTTTGGTTGGGAAGTTTAATACCCAGGGTAAGGGTCTGTTTTAAAATAGTACGTATATTGTATTTTGCAGCTACCATTTTGATTTTCCTACTTAGTTTAGAGTCAGGTATAACCATTACCCTCCGGTCATCTTTTAATTTATTTGACTTCACGTACTTCCAGTCATGATTAAATTTACTTATAACGCTCATTATAGTTGCATCAATTAACTTTAGAGCATACCCATTAGCACTGAATATTTCTCGCAGTCCACCTAATTCAATCTCCTTATTTTTTTTTCTGTTAATCTGAAGCTTCTTATTATCATCGATTTTATGATACCGATTTTCATTCTATATGTATGATTTGAATCGAAATTAAAAAGGATACCTGAGTAAGTATCCTTTCTATAAACATCCCCTTCTAGTTTTGTACTAGTTCTAATTAACTTGACATCCAAAAATGGTAATTCGCCACATGATTCATTTTTAATTGTAAATTTCAGCTCTCTAAAATAAATCTTAATGAGAAACAGCTGGAAATGCTTAATCGTGGTCTGAATACAGCTATCCAAATTGAGAAATCACAAAAAATGAGATAATTACTGAGGCTGTTAAAACAGCACAATTCCTCTCAGACAAGGATAAAGTTAGGTTTGAATTAGATGTAGCCGCAGCTGTGCTAACGTACGCAGAGGAAAAATATAAACCAAATTATGAAATAAAAAGTCTCAGAAAAGAGTTAATAACAAACAGTGTGATATGTTTGATGAGTCAAGCTGACTATAATGATTAAATGTATGAACAACTAGACAATATAGAGGTATACACTAATATTAATAAAGATCCTACGGATAAGCTACAAAGAGAAGTTAAATTATTGGTCAATAACATGATTGCTGAAGGAGAATTAGATCAAGCGCATGGTAACGTTCTCATACAAAGAGATACAGTCGCTCCTAGAGTGTACGGTTTAGTAAAGAGAGTTATTGTTAATGTCCAACACTATCCAACATATAAAATGTCTAAGTTTTGTATGTCATAGAATAAAGAAATATTCGTACTTTTTAGACAATACTTTGATGAATTCATACCATTTGGTTGAGATTGTAGATAAATGTGAACTTAATGAAAACGATAGATTGGCGAGTTTAGATGTGGTGTCAATGTACACCAATATACCAGTACCTAAAGCACTAGACTATTTTCAGCGTTTCCTAGTTGATCATCCAGTAATATTGGAAGGAAGCAAAATGACGATAAGACACGTCATGGAGATGATGTACGTATGTATTTCCTCCACTTATTTTAAATTTTGGAATGCATTTTATAAGCAGATTAGAGTTGTTCCAATGGGGCAACCACTATCGGTTGCAATGGCTAATATCTTCATGCATTACATGGAGAAGACTCTCTAAGATATAACGCCCCTAAATCCAAAATTGTATGTACGATATTTGGATGGTAAATTAGTTATTTGGAATCACGGGGAGGATCAACTGATAAATTTCTTAAACATATCAAATCAGGTGAGCGAGCTTAAATTTACAATTGAAAATGAATCATATGGCGAATTACCATTTCTGGATGTCAAGTTAATTAGAAATGGTACAAAACTAGAACGGGATGTTTATAGGAAGGAAACTTACGCAGGTATCCTTCTTAATTTCGATTCAAATCATCCATATAGAATGAAAATCGGTATCTTAAAATCGATGATAATAAGAAGCTTAAGATTAACAGATAAAAAACATAGAGAGATTGAATTAGGTAGACTGCGAGAAATATTCAGTGCTAATGGGTATCCTCTAAAGTTAATTGAAGCAGCTATGATGAGCGTTATAAATAAATTTAATAATGACTGGAAGTACGTGAAGTCAAATAAAGCAAAAGATGACCGGAGGGTAATGGTTATACCTGACTCTAAACTAAGTAGGAAAATCAAAATGATAGCATCAAAATACAATATACGTACTATTTTAAAACAAACCCTTAACCTAGGTATTAAACTTTCCAAACAAAAGGAGAAAATAGAGCCGTTAGACACATCAGGAATATATGAAATATCATGTAACGACTGTAACCTGATGTATGTGGGTGAAACCATGCGCCAAATTAAGGTTAGAAGAGGGAAACATAAAACCACATGCAAGTATGCCCATGTTAATAAATCAGATCTTGCACGCCATACAGTAGAGATAGGACACACAATTAATTGGGATGGGTGCAGACGTATATCAATTTGTAGCCGTAGCAGATTGACTAGACTGATTAGATAATCCATCGAAATTAAATCGAGAAAAGACATTATGAATGAAACCGCCGTATAAAAATCACTAGGTCCTATTTGGAATACAGCACTAAATAATGGTGGAAAACGAAGATTGCACGAATCAGAATCAGAATCAGAAACTCGCTCAAGTAAAAGAATAAGAACACTGGACTGATATTAACTTACATATTCGTTTAATTTTCAACTTCTTTTACGAACCCTTTTTTATTTTATTTTAACTATCCACCTTAATAGAATACTTTTCCGTTTCTAACATGATTTTGATAAGTCTAAATTATTTACTTTATTCAGAGTATCTTGCCCCCTCCTCACCAGGATGCCACTCGTAATTATTCATTTAGGATAGTACGTGTAAAAATAGGTCTGACGTGTGCGTTTAGTTTCATGTGAATTTCTGTTACATGTGTCGCTGATTACATGTAACAGATTATTTCTGTCTTATGCAAACGCTCACACACATACACATACACGAACACACAGATGTGGCATATGCTTATCTAGTAATTAATCAGATGTTGCTAAATCGCAGTAATTTCACTGGGATGAGTGTACACGTGCAATAGTTGGTTACTCCTCAATCAAAAACAAACGAGAATACATACACACAGGCAGGGCGTACGTTTATCTAATGAGTTGTCATTAATTGTGACTAAATCCCTGTAATCTCATTTCGAAGCGTGTACACATGCAGACATATACACAAATCAATTTGACATACATTCTCCTAGCATTTTATGCTTAAGAGATCTAACAACAAGTATAAATGGGGCAGTTTAAACTAATATTTCCACTTGACATATTGATTGTCAACTTATTATGATATGAGCTTTCCATTGAAAAAGATAACCGTATCCGGTTATCGAAAATTCTGGAGAAAAAATCAGGAAGACAGCGGATGCAAACAAATCGGATCGCAACCCGATAATCAGGTAAATGATCTATTCCCTGTCGCGCAACATGTTTCTTTTAAATACATTGAACTTGACTGGAAATGTCGGCTGCACAATTTCTATGCAGTGACGAACATTAACTGTTTGTAGCTTTCGCCACATATACATATATAGGCAATAAAATTAAAAGATAATTGCTTGCGCGGGTGGTGGTAACAATGCTTTAAAGCAAAAATTAACTGTTAATTAAACTATGTTCCGTCTAATCAGAACTTTTTAAAACATCAATAAATTTTAAATTATATTCATATGGATAGATATGTTGTTATTAATTTTTAAATTCACCAATTATCTATGGTAATTTTCTTTATATTTATATATTTAACAATACAAGATTACATCTCCTATTTTATATTTTATCAGCATTGCCATATAATTTCCTTTTAATGGTATTTATTGATACAATCTATTTGTTGTAAAATCAATAAAGCCTCCTCACTAAGTTAGTGTACAAAATATATATATGAATTATTGTAATTTTATCCTTCAATTATATTTTAACAGGATAAACTATAAAAAGATTCCTACATGATAAGCATTATAGTTAAATAAATTCTTAAATTATGAATAAGAATATATACCAGGGCGAAATTTGAAGCTTTTAAAAATAAGAAAAATTAAAAACATTTTGCATGATCTTGAATTAAAATAGATGTTAAATAATATTTTGTGTATAATTGTATATACATATTCGACTACTAATTTTTTTCATGATCAAACGCCTTTGGAAATAAACAATATTTACAATTTATCATAATATGTTATGCTTATATGGGGGATTTTGAACAGTTTTCAATTATTTGGATGCCGTATAATTTAACTTAATTTGAATGATTAATTTTACAAGCTCATTTTTATTGAGCTTTGAGTATTTACTTATTAAATGATTACATATTAATTACGAACGGAAGTGTTTGCACATTTTTATAAAATCAAAATCACAACTCGTCTATATAAATAACAGCTAATTAAATAACTAGAAATAATGTTGTTTTTTTTAAAAAATACTGAACAAACTATCAGTGTGTAAAGTTTAAAATTGAAAACATGAGCTGTGTAAGCGGAGCTTTATAAAATTTTTAAAATTTCGGCATTGTAATATTTATGGCCCAATTGAATATAGCGTAGCTAAATTTTACGTTTGAATGCCGTGCAACACTATCTGTATCAAAACACTGAGCAAATTCAGTATATTTATGAAAAACAAAATATCATTATTGAAATTCTTTTCTTTTATTATGTTTATTTACATAAAAATATTAATCTAACTATAACTTTGTCAATATTCCACGCCGATTATCCTAAATATTTTATGCCCAAAATTCATCCGCATATCCGTTATTAAATTGAATAGGTCAATAATTGCATCGGTCTTAAAGTATTACTCAATGTAACTGAAATCTCAATAATTAAAAACTAGAAAGAAAAAGCCAATTCTAATGGTATTGTTCTTATATAATGTGTAATGATTACAAAACAACAACAACATAATGTCATTTATTAACAACTGCTCCCATTATTCTGACCATGAATTAATTATTAATGTAAAAATATGTGACAATAATACTCAATGCTAATGAATATTTATAAAAATATGTTTGATATTTAGATATTTACAACTAAGTTATGTGAAATTTTGTATTAGATGTTGCGCACCTACTAAAAAATTAGTTCAAATAGGACCAGAAGGTTAAGCCAAATTCTGCCTGAAGGGAAGGTATAATCCGATGTGCACATTCGTTTAGTGCTTACCGGAGAATCATCAGAAGATGTCGGTATTACACCCTATACCACGATATATTTTGTTGAGGAATGTGGAACAATTGGGCGGTACAATCTACTAATTAAATGTGTATAAAAACAGTAAAAGAGATGACTTCATATTGAGTCCTCGACAATGCGATATCAAAGTCAACTCAATTCATATCATATATATCGCGCCTGTTAATGGTACCAACACTATTGTTTTTGAGTCAGAACCTGATACTAACAATATGGGGGCCAAAAATTTACATATACTAACACTATGATTGCCGAATTTTTACATGGTGCCAATACAAAGGATTTCAAGATGTGCTAAGTTTCACCAAATTTATGAATTAAAATTACTTCTGAATGAATTTACTGTAGTAAAAGCCGTTCAGAAATATTTGTAATTCTCAATTTTGGTAAATTCCATTGTTTTGGTAACAAATACCGAGTCGGAAACTACAGAGCTGGTACGCATTCCAGGAAATATATATCATATATAGCCAATTGGCTCTGAATTTGTTTTGTCAAAGATTTTATACGATATTAAATTTATTATTGCTGCTATACACATTTGTATATGAGATTCTACTGTCCAATTGTCCCACATAAGTCAGCCAAACATATTTTTGGTATAGGGCGCAATACCGGCTACTCCAGATGATACACTAGCTATCTCGAAACGAATGTACACATGAGATAATTCATTACGTTTGTGCTGACTGTGGTTTAGGTTTTCTGGTCCTTTTTCAATTATTTTGATACTAGGTATGCAACATCCAATAATAAGTAAATGTTTGATACTTATTAAGATAATTTCATTGTGGTTGAAATCTGTTTATTTCAAGTCGAGAAATCTTTAATTGAACTGCTCATATAACTCATATTTATTTCAGTGAGAAAGAAAATTGAAGTTAATAAAAGCTTTTATTTATTCTTTATTAGCTATGGCAGCCAATGAAATGACATTAATGTGATATTCATTCAGGTTTCGTTATAAAATGTCTAAAAACGAAAACACTAAGACCCGTTGAATAGCTAATTATCTTTCAATATAATACTTTGCTTTCAGTTAACGTAGAAACTTGATTTCATTTTGTGCAACATTAAAGACCACAAACATAATAGAGAATGAATGTAACAAGTGAATTTATTACAAATCAGACAATTTTTGAAAATAGGATAAATATTAAATGAAGGCAAGTAAATTTAACTAATCTTTGCACGTTAAAATGTTTTTTCCGGTAAGACTATTTAATGACAGAATAATAATTTTCAAATATTCTTTTCATTCTATGGGTCCTTCATTTAGTGCGAAATCTTAATAGACCCCCTATTTAGTTCAAATAAATAAATTTGTTGATAAAAATGACTCATCAAAAATAGGAATGTTGGTCTTAAGTTATTTAATTTAAAATCAAGCCTTCAATTATCCTACGTGTACATTTGTAGAAGCTGAACTCATTTCGCATTATATAACGGACAGAATAGAAGAAAAAAATTAAATTCTTATATCTGTCAGTGTTATTTTGTTAACGTAAGCCGAAACATAAACTTTATCAACATTCATGGATTTGCAATTGTGTATTAGGCGTTGCGCACCTAGTAACAAATTGTTCTAAATATGGCCAGATGGATAAACCAAAGACAGCATGTACGGAGAGTATAATCTCGTGCACAGACTTTACGTGCTTATTGATGACTCATCCGTAGGAGCCAATATTACGACCTCTACCTACTATATATTCGGGAGTGGAATGCGGTAAAATAGGTGCGCAAAACCTAATACACAATTACATATATTCTTTTGAAATGCGATCCTTAATAAAATTCATACTACCCTTCTCATTTGCAATATCAAAAAAAATTATCTGATACAAGAAATGTTTCTTTCTCATTATCTTCTCAAGTGTTTACAAATGAACACTTTTTTATATATAAATTGAAAGGCAAAACAAGATAGAAATATGTATGTGCCAGGTCACACTCTTCGCATGCTTATCTAATTATGCACGAAAGCATACGGTTTCGTTTTAATGGAAGCATCTGTAAAAAGGCTGATGGTGTGAGAATTGGGAGCCCTTATCTCCAGTGTTGGCTTAGATTTTTCTAGGGCATCTTGAGAACACATTATTAAGGAGTAACATAAATAAATATGCTCAATATACATGGAATGCGGATGATATTTTTCTTGTCCTTAAGAACAGGTCGCAACCACGAACACTGCTTCATACTTTCAACAAAGCACATAAGAATATCGGTTTTACGTCAGAGCACGAAAAAGATGATCTTTTGACCTACTTAGATGTACTATTAAGGAAAGAAACTGATGGTAAATTAAACAGAACAATTCACCGTAAATCAATTTGGTCAGCACATTATGTGCATTACAGCAGTTTCGTGTCGTTTCAATATAAATTATCAACAGTTCGTGGCTGGTTTTCAAGAATTGACAAGTTTGTTAGTGCAGATTCAAATAAAACGAATATAATAAAGCAATTAACGATTTAATGTCTAATGGCTATCTTAGACAATTAATTGAATCAATTATTAAAAGGGGAATTAAACTGAAACAGACGTATTACGGACCAGAAAAGAAAACAGTCTACCTGAACATCCCACTTAAGGGGGATGCAGTTTCCAGAAACGCACAAAAGAAAGTTGAAGCGGCATTAACACCTTTTATGCAACTAAACTACGAGTGTTATTTAGGGTAACACACTTGCCTTTACCAACAATCAAAGAGAAACAGCCGTTAATGTCGACATCAAATATTATTTACCAATATACACGTGCAAATTATCGATCAACTTGCGTAGGTCAATCGACCAGGCGGTTAATTATTCGATTGAGAGAACGTTGTAACTTAAACGCGTGTTTTAAATAAAATGGTGAATACACATCCGCAATTGCGTAACATGTTGTTGAAACATCACACGTATGTTCTCCAGACGTAGTATTTAAAATAATTACTAAATGCAATAATAAAAGGGAGCTAGCCACATACGAAGCCTTATGGATAAACAAATTGCAGCCGGATTTATGCAAGCAGAAGAAGCATGTTCAGACACTGAGCCTGAACTGGAGGTGACACACGCTATTGATTGGTTCTTTCGCTTATTTCCCACTCTCTCCATGTTTACATATTTCCATCTTGTCTTGCCTTTCAATATATATATATATATATATATATATATAAAGAATTCTCCATTTGTAGATACTTGAGATGACAATGAATAAGAAAAGTTTCTTGTATCTGATAAAATTGCTTTTTGTTTTTGCACATGGGAAGGTACTATGATTCATATATATATATATATATATATATATATATATATATATATATATATATTATATATATATACATATATATATATATATTAGTTCTACGCCACAAACGTTATTTAACTGTCCATTAATTTGTACAATATATAATTTACAAGGTACCATGCTATTCAACCAAGAGCCAAACAAGTGTTTATTCGCATTTCTGTGTTTTATTCTATAAAGTTAATTTAAATTAGTTTTAGAACTCTGCGTGATCCCGTACACAGATTACGAGGCTCAAAATTTAATAACAAATGTGAGAATCCTTAGTTTCATGCCAATTAAAGGCATGGCGAACTTCATACAATGAGAGAATTTCTAAAATTTTAGCAATGTTAATTTCCCTTTGAGCAATTTTTGAACAAAGTACAAAATTCTTATTGTATTTTTAAAGTTAAACAAGTTTAACTCGAATAAATTTAATTTAAACAGGCAGTTTTTATAACCGCAACTGCTTTACAGTTTCTGCAATAGTCAATTTTCTTACAGGGTACGAGCTATTATAGAATTTCTTTAAAATTTTGTAAGGTAAAGATATTTTTTAAATTGTCAGATATAAGAATTCGTTCCTTCTGATTATCTACGCAATTATCTACAAAAAATCAAACATTTAAAACGATTGAATTGTGCACGTTTCATCAGATAGACAACATCTTTCTAAGCAGTAACAACATTTCTAAGTACCTGCAAGGCTTAGAAATGATAAAAGAAGCAATATTTCGCATTTGGTAAGCTAGAAATACAAAACCATGATTTCATAAAATTCGAATTTCATCGAAACACATTAGTCATTTTTAACACTTAAATAAGCTAAATAAATATTGAGAAAATATTTTATTCAATATAAATGTGTAACTTGTTTAGTGGATTTTTATCATTCATCCGAAAATGAATAACAAAATAAATGCACGACCGAACTAAACAAAAATGATGAAATTTACAATTATATGTGTATGTTCGGGCCTTTTCCTGTATTTCTATGTTTCATTATTAAAACAGGCATCTTTACCTTTTTTTCAATTTAACCATATATAATAACGGATGTGCAGTTTAGCGAATAAAATTGGCTTTTAAATTCGTTTAAATCAATTATAGTTTTTATTTTGAGCACCGAAAGAGTATTTTTACAAGCAGAGTTTAAGGAGATTTCATGAAAAATTGGCAAGCAATAATGAAATTATAGGCCTCGTTGAAAATTACTCCACGTTTATTAGTTGTAACAGTCAAATAAAAAAAATTCCTCTTTTGCCGAAACGACTCATATTTTCAGAAAGAAGTCATATATATATATATATATATATATATATATATATATATATATATATATATATATATATATGGCTGTATAAAATAACATGACAAGTGTATTTCAATATGTGAACAGATTTCCTCGTTATTGAGCACTTGCCAGTTTTAGCCGAATTGCTCTGGTCGTTATTTGCAATAGGGTCAATTGCTTTTCTGCACCACTTTATCAAATATGCACCGATACCACTACTGAAATCAAATGCAGACACACATATCTTATCAACGAAATTCTGACGATCCGCTTTCGATCATTAACTATAAGCAAGGCGCTATGCAGCTCTGTTAGTACGTTTTAGGCTAATGATAATAAAACTGACTTATTAAATATGCATAACGGTTGTCAGTTTAAACAAGACATAGTATAAGAAGGAAAAATCATTTCATGACCTTGACTCGCTTAATCCACATTGTGCACTCGCCAGAATATGCCAGAGCTAACACGACAGATATTTTGATATTTCAAAAAAGTTGTTTCAGCATTGCGATACAGTAATAATGTCATCGAAACCTAGCCTTGTATTAATTGTTTAGATATAGATCAGCAAATTATTTCGGTTAATCTTTCTCTTAGATGGAGTACATTTATTATCGCTGTTCCTAAATTTCCAGCTCTCAATTCACGCCAAATTCATATATGCAGGCACAACGACATGTTGATTAACTCACAAACCATCAATACAAGAATGACTAGATCTCAGACATCACTTTGCAATACAACGAGAAAGACACTTACATTCACACAGGCCACACAGACACAAACGCATACAAACACTTACTAATCTGTCCAGAAAAGAAATAGAAGTAAAATCGAGTCCGATTTGTTGCCACCTCCATAACCAAATGAAAACCCAAAATGTTTATAGTTGAAATATTGCAAAGCGACGTTTAGTATTCTCAAAATAAATGGCCATTATTAACTTTGTTAATACTGTGTTTTCTGTTCCTAATTAGTAATATACTGTGTTGTATTCGAAGGCAATAGACATAATAAAGATTATATGCATATACATAAATATATACATTTTTCGATATAATCTGAGAATTGTCTCGGGTACCAATAACAATTCGTCTAGAAAATTGGTAGCGTCGTCGTTGAGAACTCGTTTGCTTTTGCGAAAAATTTGCCGCCATTTAGATCGGCAACGGGGCGCATTTTCCTTAGTGTATGCGACACAATCCAGTGCCTTACTGCTAACGAATACAACACGCAATTTTCATTTAAAAATTTAATTATGTATTTGTCTGGTCTTTCCTTCACATGACGTTTGAGGCAAGCGTTGAGCATTGGGTAGTTCCTCAGACAGTGAAGTATTTGTGCATGAATCGAGCTCCATCTGAGGTTAATTCTACAAAAAATAATGAGTGCCTATTAAACATGAAAATTGTATGCTAAAAATTGCCTTTGCCTCATTAGGCAACACTCAGTTTATACTGGAAATATGCAAAGTGACAATCCTGACATTAAACTTTATCTAGAACAGATACACACATATATATATTTCCGTGTTAAAGAAAGGCCAATCAAAAAATATAAAAGTTGGTATATGACTTCAAATTGTGTGCCGTATGCGGCAATGTTTGCGCTAATGAGGGTCACAGACTCTGAAGCAATTGGGCCCAGTTTCTTTTTCTGTCAGTGGCAAATTCTAGACCGTAGTTGAAGCGTTCCCAATAAAGACGAAACTTGTCTGCTAATTGAAATATTTTGTCTATATCATGCAATGCTTAATTTTGGTGTTATATTCCAATGAAGTTTAATTCGTTTTGTGATATACTTTACACCTTTAAGCAAGGATTAATCTGGTTAATGACTGCGGCTTTAAAAAATAGAAATAAATTCAGTACGTAAAATATAAACATTCTTATTATCGGCAGAGTGACCCGTGAGTTGATGTTAAAAAATGAATGATTTTTGTACAGGAAGTGCAATTTTTACCGGTGCATTTTTGCTTCAAGCATTTTTTGTGATATTCAGATTTAAAGTGCGCTGCAGGCAAACTACAGTTCTCAATCGTTCAATTGTGTAGACGATAAATAATGGTTGACATTCTAATCAATTCACATAAGAATCTTTGTTTTTAACATAAATATATCAAATAAATCGAAGAATAACTTGCTTCTGTCGCTGCACTTCAGAAAATTACAACCCGAAGTTCAAATCCAAATGCAAAATTGAGAGTTATTCATTAAGCAGTTCTGCTTTCGGATAGATTATAATAATTTCCTAAAATTATATTCAATAATCTAGTCTAAATAACCAATCTTTTCTAACTTAACGCAAAGTAGGCTCAGTTATAATTCAATATACCAAACTGAACAATTCCCGCGTATTCTACTGCGAAGATTGGTTGCGAGAAATCATTCGCATGTCCTTGCTTAATTGTTCGAATAATGAATAAACAGCCTAGTCAAAATGTATTTCTTTGAACCGATATTAAGATGGTTTCTTCTGAATCTCTTGTTATTACTCATTCTAAAGCTGATAAATATCCGTATTTTTCGACTTCTAATGTAGACTCGATTGCTCAGTCGACCGTGAGATTATGATGTAGCAGTGCAATTTTTTTCATAATTAACAACGATCATAAACGTATCACCAGCATAGCATACGAAATTATGAGCTCAAACGATAATTTGTTTTAATCCTTTTTCATCAAAATTGTGCTTTTATATATTGGCTAAGAACTGTTCAGTAGGGCTTCCTATGCATATTCCGTCAAAATGACTGTAAAGGACTCCATAGATTAGGAAGTCTATACCCACTTCTGTATTGTTATCCGTTATTGCTGTTCGGAAAAATAATCTCAATTATTTTATTGAATATATTATTAAAAAATAAATCATATTATGTCGCTATCATTTGTTAAAAACAATAACTCAGAAACTAGACGTATAATATGAAGGTAATTTATTATGACTTCAAATAGCTTAAAAATTAAAAATGATTATATAGAAAGCCAGAATGCTGTAAATTTCTGCATTTATATTCATATAAAAGGTTATTTATAATTATTAATAAATATTACGGATAAGCAAATTTGTAATTATCCTGGTTTATAAAATGTCAGAAACATTATTTTTGTCAAAAGAGTAAGTTTTTTCTTATATGCTTACTAGAAAATTGTGAATTTAATAACATGTTAAAAAGATCAAACCGACTTTTGCTGGAAAGTGATAAATAACATTATTTGGCGAAGCATTTTATTATTCTTCCAATAAACACACACATCGCCTTAATAAAAGCATATATATATATATATATATATATATATATATATATATATATATATATATATATATATATATATATATATATATATATAGAATAAAACAACGTACTCCATGGTTGTTTCGTTGTAGCTCATTCAGTTCTTCTAGATGCCTTTTGGTGACCAGTTTATTGCCTTTGAATGTGCGCATATATTGGCCATACGCACTTCAGAGGTCCGATTTAAAGAGCGAGATATGGTATTTTTCATTTGATTTGTGTTTTGTGACATCTTCAAAGAAGCATTCCATTCATGCCTGCATATGCATTTCTTCACGTTCGTTTATTCTAGTTTTTGCTATGTAGTATTTCGGTCCAAGAGAGATAACTTAATTTTGATGTTTCGTTAGATTTATGTCGGTATAATTAAAAATAAATTTGCCTGGATTCTCAGGAAACCTTTTGAGCTTAGAACATTGCACTGCATTCCGCGCTAGTGTTTTAATCTCTCCCTTCCTTGCACCTTCTGTAATCCATGCTATCTCTTTAAAAAAATTAATTCGAATTTCATCTTCTAACATCTGCAGTTTAGACTCTATAGATAGACATTTAAGTTTGTAGCTATCCGCTTTTGCTTCTTCTTATTCGATGACATTTTCAAGAATGCGCCGATGAATATTCTCTGATTGATGCTGATTGGTACTTTTCCAACGCTTAATCACATAAGTTTGGATTGTTTCCTCACATAGACAATTTTTATAATACATCACACGTTCAACACATTCGCCATATCTACACGAATAGGATATATATGCATTTATAGTCGTTCGCGGAATAGGGTTTCTATTTTCACCATTTTCTTAAAATATAAGAACAAAACAAGGTACTACACACACACACACACACACACATATATATATATATATATATATATATATATATATATATATATATGCGATTCTATTCACTTTTTATTAATTGCGTCAGAAGCAATCATATTAATGAACAACATTTAGCTTCAATTGAAGGAAAAAACTCGATTAGGTTATTAATGTATATCGTGTGGGATTAAACGCCTTTCCAATTATAAGACAAGAGTATTTCTCCACTGAGATGGTGTAGAGGTGATGATGTATTGGCGTTCTATGGTTCATGCTAATTTTGTGTCCTGTTATGAGATAACGAACTAGTGGATCTTCTACACAGCGAGTGATGTATAGCGTTTTATAAAATATTTTGTATCTAATTGCCAATTATCATGACATACCCCAAGTTCCATGTGGAGGCTAGCCAATTTATTATTAGTGGAGTCAAAATAGTCGTTGATAATAGGTATGGAGAATTGTTTTTATGAGCTTAACTATTAAAAGTTTCATACAAATAGTTCATTAAAATTAAATGTAAATATATCCAAGTATTAGGTGTTCAAATATATGTAATTGCCAAAATGTGATTATCATGAATGAGAATCAAATGATTACCGCAAAATTTGGAGCAAATATCTTTAAACGTAAACAGATATCCTGCAAAAGTACAAATCAAGAATACGATTGAATTCTGAGTTATTATAAATAACGAAATATTCCGATTGTGCAATTTGTAAAGTTAATTTTGTATTCATATCTAACAAATCATTAACTATTACAAGTATGAACGGATGAAATCACCAAACGTCTCGAATGTATTCTTGTTTATTCAAAGTCTAAATGCATGTGGCATAGTTTGGACGATTGACACAAATACACATTCGTGATATTCATGAGTATTACAAAATAATTTTTATCAATATATAAATTTCAGTTAAAATATAGGAGTATAAAATGCAAATATAGTACATTCCAAATATATTATGTTGTAGCTTTTCGTATTTAAAATAATTGATTTTGCTTGCTATCTATCGAATTTTAGAAAATATTCTCCATGCCGTCGTTGTTTGCTGTATTAGAAAATTTGTTAATATGTAATGCTATACGTTACTTCGTAAGGTTTTTCTTAATTTTCACTGTTTAAATATGTTATTAGAATTGGTCCAAATTTGGTTCAAACCTGCCACTCGTTTTCACAAAATAAAAGGAAGATTTATTCAGTAAGCAACAATTCGAAATAACTGTAATAAACAAAATATTTGGCAACTTTTATTTATTTAAATCAAGGTTGTGATCTTGTTCAAAACACTAGTGCCATTATAAACATGCATTTGTCAGTATAAACTAAGTATTGTATAATTTAGACAAGGTAATTCACCTAGAAAATCGGTTTTGTCATTATTGGTAACTCTTGACGTACTGTCCATAATTGGTTTAATCCAACGTTTTCGATTCTAATAAATGTCATTTGGCTGACCACATTTATTTTCTATCTGCCTCGATCCATGTCAAACGATATTTTTATGCATCAATACATGTCAATCAGATAATTAAATAGTTAAGAAAAAAGATTGTAGAAACCAGTAATAAATAGGACCCATATCTAGAAAATCTAATTTCAAAATATGACGATTCTTATAAACAAAGTTTTTATATAAAAAGCAACTAACAATAAGAGGAAATGACTTTTAGTAGGATTTGAAACACAAATAAGCAAGGCAGCAATAAATGACTTAATTCAACGACATAAAAAAAACTTAAAATAATAATTTAAATTTGAGAAAAACATAGTTAATCTATTCATTTGATGACCTATTCAGATTTCAGTGTACTTTTGAGTACACGGCGCTATTTAATGTTGCATAAGGCATTTCTTAGTTATGTATTCATATATTATCAGATACACCAAATTTTTTCAAAAATTGATTGGTTACGCTTTAAAAATAGGGCATTTGGTCCACATTTAAAGCAGTCGCACAAAACAGCAAAGGCGACTGGCGGTAGTTTTTTTATGTTGTTCGACGACTGGTTAAATACAATAGGATTGGTGTTTACTTCAAGATCGCAAACTTGATTTAAAATGTTGTTACCACCACCCGCGCAATCAATGTTTGTTTAATCGTATTGCCTATATATATTTATGTGGCGAAAGCTGCAAAAAGTTAATGTTTGTGACTGCATAGAAATTGTGCAGCCGACATTTCCAGTCACGTAAAATGTATGCAAGACTACTAGAGGTGAGAGCCGCATATCTAATTTAGCATTCAATATATATGCAAAGTGATTTGATCATCGCTATTCAGTTTTCCGTCGTACTCTGATGATGATCATGGAAGGTCGAAACGCGTCAGTGCGTTGCGACTAGCGGTAGTTTTGTTATGTTGTTCGACGGCTGGTTAAATACAATGGGATTGGTGTTTACTTCAAGATCGCAAACTTGATTTAAAGAAAAGGCTACTGGAAGGCTGAAATACTGACTTTATTCAAATCAAGGTTGCAAGCTTGTTGTAATAACCAAGCGCATTATATATTCACTTGGCCTTATAAGTTAAGAATTTTATAATCTAACAACAAAAAATTCATCCTGTAAAACGGCGTCGTAGTTATTGAGAACTCTTTAAGAGCTGTCAAAAGTTTTGCCGTTACATCAAATGTACCCAATAAAAAAGAAACTAGTCTACTGAATCAATTGAATCATATACTTTATGTAGCGCTAAATGTTTAATGACAAATGTATATATAAATCGATTTGGTTTTATGCCTATCTCACAACTTAAGTTTGAAAAATTATCATCCCCTGCACAAGCAATTATTGTCAAATTACGCAATATTATATAAAGTGTTGCAAACCTATTAAAAAATTAGTTCAGTTCTGACCAGAAGGATAAACTAAAGACAGCATGAACGGAAAGTATAATCTCGGGCACATATATTTCGTGCTTAATGGCGACTCATCAGTAGGAGCCTAAATTACGTCCTTTAACCAGTATATATTTTTGTGTGAAATGTGGGAAAATAGGAAGGTACAATCTCTTATACGAATGTGTAAATCTGAATTAGTGAAGCTAAGACAATATAAAGTCTCGACAATAAGACTTCAAAGCTAACTCACTCTAAATAATATAAAATAGCGAGTCTGTAAACGATACCAACACTATGGCTTTTTTGTCAATACCCAATACCAAAATTATAGTAGCGAAAAGGTACATAGTACTAACACAATGTTTACCGAGTCGGTACATGGTACCAACACGATGGAAAATTGAGAATTACAATTACTTGTGAACCTCTTTTACACCAGTAAATCCATACATTCTGGCCTCGACCGATATCAGTTACCACATTTCGCGGTAAATATGACATCATTCAATTAAATATACAACAGGTAGTCATTGTTCGTGGCGAAGAACTAATATATATACAATTATATATTAGGTGTTGTGCAACTAGTAACAAATTAGTTCTATTATTAAGATTTGAAGAAACCGAAGACAACATGACCGGAAAGTATAATATCATGCGCACATTGAAATCCATCGTTTTGGTACCAATTGCCAACTCGGTAACCATAGTGTTAATACAATGTAACTTTTCGGTATTACAATGTTGGTAACGGGTGCCAATAAAATAGCCATAGTGGTGGTATCGTGTACAGACACGGTATAAATATTATATAGAGTGAGCTGGCGTTGAAGTCGTATTGTGGAGACTTTATGTGATATTAGCTAAACTGCGGTAGGTTTACACATTCGTATAGAAAAACTTACAGTCCTATATCCCACATTCCTCAATCAAATAAATCGTGAGTAAAGGGCGTAATACACGCTCCGACTGATGGGTTACCAGTAAGCACGAAACGAATGTGCACGTGATTTTACTTTCCGTTTATATTGTCTTTGGTTTATCCTTCTGGTAATAATTGATTTAATTTGTTACCAGGTACGCAACTCATAATACGTAATAGCACATATTAGTTCTTCGCCACAAAAAGTATCTAACTGTATTATATTTATTTGAATGATGTCATGATTACCGCGAAGTGTGATATTTGATATCGATGAAGACTAGACTTTATGGATTTATTGAGGTAAAAGGTGTTCGGAAATTGTTTTAATTCTCAATTTTGGTGAACTATAGCATACAGTGAATTCTATCGTGCTGGTACCATGTACCGACTCGGCAACCATAGTGTTAGTACCATCTTATTATCGGTACTATAAGGTTGGTATCGGTTACTGACACTATAACCATAATGTTGGTATCATTTACACACTCGTTATGTATAATATATATATACAGTGAGTTAGCCTTGGAGTCGCATTGTCGAGACTTTATATGTTAGCTTCACTACTGCAGGTTTCCACATTCGTATATGAGAGTGTACCGTCCTATTTTCCCAGATTCCTCATCCAACTATATAATGGGTAAGGGCGTAATACCGGCTTCTACTGGTCAGTCGTCAGTAAGCTCAAAGAGAAGGTGTACGCGATAATACTTTGTATTCATGTTATCTTTATTTTATCCTTCTGGTCATAATAGAATTACTTTGTTATTAGGTGCCAACACCTGATTCATTTGTGCTGTTTAGTTATATTGAATTTATATTTCCAATTTTGCTGATCGGGTTGAAAATTTTGCTGTGTGCATATATTAGTTGGCAGTTCTGATAGTAACTAATCATAATTTGATTTAGCACAGTTAAAAATATTTTGTTGGCATTTTAGTGGTTTAAAGAGTTTGTAGAAATATATTTATTAGTCATGATTACCTGGCCAAAATTGAGTTCGTATATACCTCGAATGGAGTGCAATTGTGAAAATACGCAGATATTTCAACACCATTGACGCATGTGATTTCAAATTTATTAGTTGTGTCGGTTATATATAATTAGGATAACCAAATAATGGAAAATTAAATTTAAATTTTATAGTAATACTACATAAGCATTTGCCTTACTGCACACAGAGCTATAAAAAAGGCATTTCGTTTCAATTGATTTTTTGTTCGTTAGGAAAGTCTGGCAGAATAAAGCATCTCTACCAGTAACTAAAATTTGATAAAATAACTTGCTCATGACTGTTTTATTTGAATACTATTTCGCAACTATCATAGCATGTAATATTTCATCTGAGGGTAATTGAAAATTTTCCTAGCATAAGTGCGCAATGGATATTTGATGTTTAAAAATTTCCATCAAAACCGAATTTCATCAAAATTTTGAATACTTGCATCAAAGCATGAAAGTGAATGTTAGATTTAGGCATCCATACAGTTAGTCAATTTAAATTTAATTTAAGGCGTTTTACCAAAAGCTCAAACATTATAAGATTAGAACAAACTGTACAATATATAGACATGGAATGTGGTTTAATTTTACACCGCAAATGTATCACTTGAAGAATAAAACCACGTTTCTTCTAATCCTTACTTCATAAGATTAATAAATACGCCAACCCAATTGTTGAAAAATGTCGTAACTATTTAGCCTTTCAGCTGTGTACAGCCCACAGTTTATAACGTTTAACAATCAAGCTAACAAACTCTACAGCATTAGTTAAGTACATACGTTCAACTAAACAAAATATAGATCGTGGATATAAACACATGCGTATTAATTCCTTATGAATGTAACACAAAAGTGTTGTTTTATCCGAAAATTAAGAGCCTAAAATCTATTGTGTCAGAGTAGTAAAAAAAGAACTAAAACGAGAGAAGAAGCCAAGTTTAAAATCATATTTCATCCTCATATTGATAATTAAGTCTTATTTGTTATAGTCATGGCTTTCTATAATATTTACAGAGCTTAATTTTTACATTGTTTATATTTCCTCATATAAGAAGAGAACTAAAATTTCATATTCAGCTTTCTGGAAGAATTAATAATAAAGACTTCTGGCATTTTATGAAAATATAACAGTCATGTTTTAAATAGGGACTACAATTTAACCTAAAATATATAAATTTCCCACTAAATTTATCGGAATATGCGAAAAGTTAAAAAGAAATTTATCAATTGCAAGATGAAATATATACAAATATAATGAAGAAAGACAACTTTATTGAGGATGATACATTAATATATCTCTACCATGAATGTATAGATGCGATGTTTTGTATGCACATAAATTATTAAAAATGTGCATACACAGCCTGGCAATGAATCAATTATAGTTTACATTGGTGGGCATAAATCTAAAACGGTTGGACAAATGAGGTCCAATTTCGACCATTCTTTTTCGTTGAAGTAAGGATTGCGTTTCAGAAAAAGCAACAGCCAGATTTGATTAAACATTATTCAAAAGATGAAAATTAAAAACTATTACTACGATTGTTGTATAACAAAATTTATCAATTGTAAAATGAAACATATGAAAATAAAATGGAGAAAGACACAACATTTAATCAGAATGATACAATTATATATGTCTACATTGTGTTTATAAAGGCAATTTTATTTGTATGCACATAATTTAGTAAAAATATGCATATACAGACGGGCAATGAATTAAGTATATTTTAAATAGGTGGACATAAGTCGAAAATGATTGGATAAACTAGGTCTCGTTTCGACAATTCTTTTTTATTGAAATACGGAGCGCGTTTCAAAAAGGACAACAACAGTTTTGATTAAACTTTATTCTAAAGATGAACAATTATTACGAGTGATATAAAACTATTTCTTTGCGAAAGAATTATTTGATCATATTTATAGGTTAGTTATTCTTAAATTACACAAAAACCTATTACCGGAAAGGAATATGAAGGCATTTAAATTCCACTGTAGCGCTTCCACTACATTTTATCAACTGATTTTGTGGAGGTGTAAATCATCAATATTAATTATGTTAAAAGAGACAATACATTAAATTAGAACTCATGTTGTACAATCCATACAATCCTAAAAGATATAAGAGATGCATATATGATTCCTTATACCTCATATATATATATATATATATATATATATATATATATATATATATATATATATATATATATATATATATATATATATATATATATATGAAAAAGCGCCTCATCATTGTTAAGTAATTTCCTGTTGTGCTCTGATAACGACCATTGGAAGTCAAAAGGCGTCAGTGCATGTGACTGACGATTGTATTTCAATGTTAAAGATATTACAATGTGTGTTTATCTCAAGCTCCCAAATTGGATTTAAATTGTATTTATTATTGCCTGCGCAGACACTCATTTTTTATTTTATATTAGTTTGCCATGAAAAAATTAAACATGTATTTATTTAATTAAATCTATTAAAATAGGGATGAAATATTTCGATCGATAAGGAGAGATATCATTAAAATTTTGTTTATTGCCTGAGAAATCGATAAGGTATCATGATTTGTGCCTTATAAATTTAGAGTCATGTCGCAGAGTAGGTTTATGCCTATTTTAGTCAATTATTGATTAATGGGGTGCGAAGATTGTCTATGTAGATCAGAAACTGACATTAGGTTTATAAAACTTATATTATTGATTTTTTTTATTCGAAGCGGAATAAAAATGTTTACAATTTTTAATCTTGCAATATCTATGTACCTTTTGATGGGAAGTTGAATGCATCTTCGGATGTACAATAAAAATTAATCATTTTCGTAACTCGAATTGTAGTATAAAAAGGTATTAATAAATTGGTATTTAAGCTCGAATGCAACGACAATCTACATGTTAATACAGATGACCAAAGTAGCAAATCTACAGACGGTTAAAAAAATTTACGCGTAGAAAACTGTCTAATCGAAAACTGAGTGCGTTGACTGCCAACTTTAAATCTATCAAATTCGCATCGTGATCTTAGTAGTCAGGCAAAATATTGTTCGGGTGCGGACTCGGCCACCTTCAAATTGAAAATTTTATACTACAACAAATTTCTAAACGTGTTGACATACAAATTCATCGGCAGGCAATTCTGTCAACTGAACTACTTTAAACATCATTGTCTGCGCATTTGGAGACAACAATTTAAAAAAATCATATAAGCAAGTTCGAGATGCCCGCCAATCCAAATTTAGTGAAACTTAACACATCTACCTCCTGTCAAACTTCCTAACGCGAATCGACCTTCCAGAAGCACTAGAAAATAATGAATAATATCGATCAAGGTGAGGAAAATTAGCCAAACTTTTCGGTCAATTACAATGTATACGAGACTACTAGAGCAAACGTCGCTAATCTCAATTTGCATGTCTTATAAATGCTTCATTGTTTGCCATTGTAGTTTGAGTATTATTATAGAAATTAATTATTCGTTATTGCGTGTGATTAACGGTAGTTTTGCCATATTGAGCTACCAGTTTGCTAAAATGGGGTTGGAGTTTATGTAAAGCTCGCAAACTTGTTTTTAAATTTTTAGCTGTTTTTCGCAAGTTTACCATTATTTAATACTTTCCTTTTTTAATCCGGCAATTTAGGCCGATTTAATTTTGTTAATTAGTTTAAGCTCAGGCGTTTGGACTAATATTTTTAGAAAATTTCGCTGACTATGGTTTTGACTTAAGTTGTGCTGGACTCATGTTTTGCTTGCCTCATGTGTGTTCTGGTCCTGATGTCAGGGCGTGGGTTCGAATCCTACTCCTGAAATTTTGATATTTTATTGACTAATTAAAGATTCAGCGAGTATTTATCCTAATTCCAAAACATGTCTTAGGCTACGGCTTTATGATAACAGGCAAAATTTTAAAAAAAACAATGGCATGAACCGTAAGATTTTGCCAAGAATTTTGAGGGATTTGGTTTCCAAAATTAAGTAAAATAAAAGAACTGCTTTAAATTATCTGCAAAATATCATATAAATACCACTCGAGATTACCATTTAATGTTATTAGATATTCCGACTAACCTATTCTGATAATAACAACCCCTAAATTTAACTCCTGATATTAAAAGAAAATTTCAAGAATTCAACTAGATTTATGTTACGTGAAATTTATTAATTTTACTAAATATCGTTTCAAAAATTAAGTAAAACATTTCAAGGTTTATGAATAACTGATATCATCTTAGATAATTTTGCTAAACAAACTTTACAATTAGTGAGTTTCATAGCAGTCTAGGAACGGATTCCGCATGACAATTAATTATTAAAAAAATTGAAAGTCTTAAAGGTACAGCTTATCAAAAATGGCTAATATATTTCGTGCCCGCGGGTCTTCCTTTCAATAAATTTGTGCTATGTTAGCAAAAACGTATTCATTTGTGTCCCATTCTCTGTTGAGTTTAAGGAATCAATTTCCAAATAGATCACTGACAGTTATAAATTAATTAATACATGCACATGTATTATTCACTGACAGGTTCTTATTGTTATCTACCTGATTTTCGGATTGCGTACCGAAATATTTGAATCCACTGTCATCATGATTTTTCCAAATATTTAGACCTCCGGGTATGGAGGTCTTTTTTAATGGCAAACACATCATTATTGTTATCTGATTAAAGTATTTAATTAATTTAGTTTCAATTATTTAATAATTTTTTTATTATAAAGATTTCTGTATTAGGTATTGCGTACATAATTATATCAAATATGAGCAGAGGAATATGTCAGAGATCAAAGTTATATTTTAATGTTTACATGCTTATTGTGTATACTTGCAGCCCAACAGTGGAATTGGCGATAAATCGCAAATGAGATATGTAGAGAATAAGAAATGAGTGTCAGTTTGACAGGTAAAAAATCCTACGTTTTACCTCATAAAATTTATGAGTGGAGATAAATTTTTTAGCAATGCTACTTCAAATTCAACTCACTGTTTTTATTATGTATCATTAATTAAAGGATTTCAGAACACTGATTATTACTAAAAGCTTCAATTTAAGGCATTTAGTACGGAGTATCGCGATTTTGTCCTAGCAGAGCACATTTCCATTTAGAAGTAAACATAATAACTTTAATAAAGGTTGAGATGTTGATATAAAAATCGGACTCATAAAGCACATACAATTGTCAGTATTAACTAAGTATTGTATAGTGTACAAAAGGCAATTCATCCAGTGGAACGGTTTCGTCCTTATTGGGTAACTTCAGCCACTGTACAGAATTTTCCGCTTGTAGTTCCTTTAAGTGTAGCCCTTACGGCATCCATTTAGAAATTAAGTTCTAACTAACCATTCCTAATCTATCGTTATAGAACAGAAAGCACGGAACCTGGGAAAGTTTTATTGAAATGAACATTTATATAAATAGACGAGCATTGG
This sequence comes from Eudiplozoon nipponicum, assembly GCA_029291075.1. Classification (NCBI taxonomy): domain Eukaryota; kingdom Metazoa; phylum Platyhelminthes; class Monogenea; order Mazocraeidea; family Diplozoidae; genus Eudiplozoon; species Eudiplozoon nipponicum. The sequence continues at coordinate 290,988 of JAQBSW010000082.1, forward strand.
TTGCGGGGGTGTTAATAATTAATTTAATCAAGTTGCGATCATAACACAAACACCTGATCCATTGCTTAAATAAATTTTTTGGTATATGTTAAGTTTTTTGTAGTGTAGAAAAAGGCAATTAGTCCAGTAGACCGGCTTCATCCTTATTGGGAACTTATCAGGTACTGTCCATAATATGCCGCGGACTGAGCTCAAACCTGCAGACGTCTGCTTCGGAATCTGATGCTGTAACCACTGAGCGATACAGCCACACACTAAATACCATTTCCATTTAAAAACAAACTAATGTTTATTGGTTAGCTTTTCCTCTAGGTAGAGCCTATCACCTCCCGTGAAATCAATGCTAGTTTAAGTCACCACAATGCAGGAATCGAAGTTTAGCTTCTTATTGCAACTATAGTTTATGACGATTTTGTCATATCACTCTTTTTAAATTCGAAATAAATTATTATTGACTACGCAATGTATAATAATTAAATGCCTATATATTTTGGCAAAAAAAGAATTTGTATCAAAGTTTTAGTGAAGCGCGTATTTTCATATATACCAAACAAATAAAGCACGACCCATAAGAAATATACGAAAAACGAATATTATCGTTTCTATCAGTTGACCTTAAAATACTAGCGATATTTATATTTAAAACCAAAAACCAAATAAATTGAGATTTTGCATCTATTTTCTCTCACAAAGGCAAGTTATAATTTTAAGTCTTGGTGAATAATTAATGTCATCGTGACATTTAATATATGTTATATATACGACGCAAGATTTAAAACAAATCTCCTTACATACAAATTTAGATACAAGTCCGTAATGTATTCCACCCAACAGCCATTTACTCACTGATTAATATTTATGTTGTGGACTGTTTATGCTAAAAAGTGAAAGTATGACCTAATTTTAAATTAAACTTATTTATAAAATACTTTTGTGAAATTGATTCATTTATACTAATTCATTTTACTAGAAAAACCGGTCATGTAAAATGTGCTCAAATAGTATATGACTTCAAAAAGTGCAAAAATAGAAACCTATTTAAACATTACAAGAAATGGGCTTGAAAAGCCAGAAAACAGAATATCAGTTCTATCTTATACTAGTTTTGTACGTCTACTTCATCGGTTGCGACGCATTAACGATTTACTTTCTGCGTTACAGATTAAACTATACTAATGACGCAATTAAACCTTCAAAATAATGAAGCAGTGTAACACGACAGAGTAGTTGCATTGTCTGATTGTTAGTCGACGGTTAAAGAAATGAAGAGCATGTCTGATCACCTGATCTTTGTTGTACCAAACAAGGTGTTTGCATACACTATCTTTCCGTTGAAAGAGGCTACCGAAAACATCAACCAAAATATTGAGAATCAAATTTAAGATGGTGGATACAAACACGTTGTTGAGTACATAAATGGCAAGGTAACTAATCTATCGCCTGTCGTGCAATATATTTTATTTAAAGCATTTTTAACAATTTGTCCCATATATATAAATATATGTATATATATTTATTTAGAGGTCCTTTGGTTACTACCATAGGGGAACCTGTGAAACGCAAGGCTCCGATAACCCATATATACGGAATGATCATCTAAATTCCTCAGAATTTTCTATTAAACTACTTTTTATGTCCTTCAGATAATTGCTCTTTATCCTCGCACTTACTGCTGAAAGCCGTAATTTTAATGTAAATTATATTAAAATATGTCTCTGATAACAATGTATGTGTGCTCTCTGTCTCACTGATAGCCACAAATAAAAGAACAGAATCAAAAATCTCTAAAACAAATAACCATGATAATTACCTAAAGCCAATTTGAAATCATTGCCGTAATGACAATAAGAATAATAGTTAAATACTGTTTGTTGCGGAGAACTAATGTATATGCCAGTATGTATAAGGTGTTAAGGACCTAGTAACAATATAGTTCAGTTGTGATCAGAAAGATAATCCAAAGCCAGCATGAACGGAATGTATAATCTCATCCACATTCGTTTCGTGCTTACTGCGACTCATCAGTAGGAGCCCGTATTACGCCCTTTAACAACTATATATTTTGGTCAAGAATGTGGGATAATAGGACGGTACAATCTCCTAGACAAATGTATAAACCTTCAATAGTGAATCTAACATCATATAGTCTACGAAAATACGACTTCAACGCTAACTCACATTATATAATATATATACTGAGTCTGTAAAGGATACTAACACTATGGCTATTGTGTTAGTAAACGATACCAACATTATTGTACCGAAAGGTACAAGGTACTAACACTATGTTTTCCATGTCAGTACATGGTACAAACATGATGGATATCAATCTATGCTATAGTTCACCGACATTGAGAATTACAACTATTTCTGAACACCTGTTACTCCAGTAAATCCATACACTCTGGCCTTGATCGATATCAGTTATCACATTTCGCGGTAAGCATGAAATCATTCAATTCAATATTTAATATTTAAATACTGTTTGTTGCGGAGAACAAATATATATGCAAGTATGTATTAGGTGTTGCGGACCAAGTAACAAATCTCATGCACATTCGTTGCGTGCTTACTGGCAACTCATCAGTAGAAGCCGGTATTACAGCCTTTAACCACTATATATTTTGGTCAATGTCGGTGTACCATAGCATAGATTTATATACATCATGTTTGTAACATGAACTGACATGGAAAGCATAGTGTTAGTACCATGTACCTTTTCGGTACAATAATGTTGGTATCGCTTACTTACACAATAGCCATAGTGTTAGTATCCTTTATATATATTATATAATGCGAGTTACTGTTGAAGTCGCATTGTCGTAGACTATATGATGTTAGCTTTACTATTGCAGGTTTACACATTCGTCTAGGAGATTGTATCGTCCTATTATTCCACATTCTTCGACCAAATATATAGTGGTTAAAGGGCGTAATACCGGCTCCTACTGATGAGTCGCCAGTAAGCACGAAACGAATGTGCATGAGATTATACTTTACGTTCATGCTGCCTTTGGTTTATCCTTCTGGTCACAACTGAACCAATTTGTTACTAGGTTCGCAACACCTAATACATACTTGAATAAAAATAATAATTTGATTGAATATCAATACATTATTGTCAGTATATCACATCGCGAAATGTCTTTTAATATTGTAATAGTATCAATCCAGAAAAAAACAGTAATGCCTACCACGAAACTGAAAATCTCAGGAAGACTGAACAATAAAGTCACCAAAGACAAATCAAAATCACCGATAATATTCACAAAGGTAATTTCCATAAAAATACAATATTTTTTTAAAAGATCAAAACGTTCTTTTATGAAATGAGCGGTAACATATAATGTCAAAAAATAAAAACAGATTTATCTTTATATGATGAGTTAATTAATCTCCAACACGTTAATTGACCTCCATATATATATATATATATGTATATATATATATATATATATATATATATATATATATATATATAATATCAATATCTATTCCAGTGCTACTTTATAAATATTTGCGATGCACGATTCATCATCAAAAGGCCCGAGGCATTATGGTTACCTTTTACAATTATAAATCAGAAAGCTTAACATACTGACCTCAATAAGATTCAACTCCATTTCTTGCTGAACATACTGAAATAACGTTTTTGCGTCTGCTCTAAAGCTACACGATTAAATTTAAATAAAACTGGTGATTTGTTTTCACGAACTTTTTTGTTCTCTGGAGTTAGAGCAGTAAATAATGAATGAATTATAAATGCATGTCATTATTACATGTGTATTATGAGTTTTGTTGTTATTAATTATTTAAATTTTATCCAAATATTTATAGTTTTGTGAAATATTCTCATATCACCTCTTAAAGCAGCATTCCGATAAACGTTAGGAAAATTTCTGTAAATCTTTTTTTGAAACGCTGTGTTCGTACGAAAGTTATAAAATGTGTGTCTAAATGATGCTTTTTCTCTATCCTACATATTTTATGTAAATTTAATCCAATTATTGAGAAGAATACGAGCTATAATAAGGATTTAAAGAAGGAGACTATTTATATCGTATAACAAAATAGTACAATATTTATGAAAGAAAAACAACTGCATTGCTTCTGAATTGATTATTTATGTAATGTATTTTTGCTGAATTCCATTTAAAATATAAAGTCTTCGTGTCACATAAGTTTTTCTAAAATCTTAAAATCTCTTGACGAGCGTGCTTTTGCGATACACACTTTTAAACATTTTAAAACAAATAACAAACAAAAACAGGAACAGGTAGTTTAAATCTACTTCTCTAAAGGTAGGTGAAATATAAAATTAGATGAATTGAATAATTCTTGGCAAATGCGACATTTGTATTTTGCACGACGGCTTCAGTGATGATTCAAATACAAATCTCCAATGAATCCGAAATGGAACGGATTAATTGCTCTTATAGATATTGACATTGACTATATAATATATATGTGCATGCAAATAAATTTAAAATTATGGATGAGCAATAATATGCTTGTGTATCTAAAAATATCTCCAGATTTAAAATGAAATATTAATGGCATATAATGGCGAAAGAACAGCATGAAATATGTCAAGTGGTGGCCTTTAACTATATAAATGAAATGTAAAAAATGTGAAGGTAACACATTTGTATGTCAGTATCACCTTTCTATTGAAGACGGAAAATAAACGAGTAATGATTTCAAATCAGTAATAAAACTGACTTTTTTCGCCTTTCCTTTTTGTTTTCTTAATAAGAATAGCGTGTTTCAAGTTTTGCTACTAATATAAAATTAATCAGACATTGGCTGATTTGTACATTAAGCTTCACGTCTAGACCTAATAATGTCTTATTTTCAATTTTTTAATTTTATATAAATGTAAAATTTGAATGTTTTTTTAACGTCACAGGGATAAATTTTAATGAGAATAGTAATACTATATAACATTAAGAATAAACTGTTCGACTGTATGGATTGTTTTTCAGAAAAAATGTTCATGATGTGATTCTATGTCATCTCAATGAAGGGTAATGTTAAAAATATATTTTGTGTCGATGTAGAAGGATATAAATATCTAACAATTTTTCTAAAATCAGTATTTGAATTGCGTTTTATGCCATCTTCATAGCAATTTTCAAACAAATTTCACACAATGAATGTGAATTTTTGTCTAGTTAATGAGCGATCTCAATAATTTCATATTTTAATTGTATGAAGACGGATTCTTGTTTAAAGCACACGAAGTAGAATGAAATCTAACATCAATATCTATGACGAATACTTTAGTAAAATAATATTGGCGAGCTGAACACCAATCTCACTGTATTTGAATAGTCGTCTAACATAAAAAACAACCCTTAGTCACATGTATTGATGTGTTTCTACCTTCTTTAATTATCAACAGATTACGACGGCAGACTAGCGTTGATCAAACGGCAAAGCATATATATGGAAAGAAAAATTATAAATGGGGCTCCTAATTCTAGTTGCCCCGTATGTATTACACTTGATTGGAAACATCGGCCACACATTTCCTATTCACTCACAAACACTAACTTCTTGCAGCTTTCGCCAATGTATATAATTAACACAATTAACCAGTAATAAAATTCCATTTGAGATCCTGATATAAGCACTAATTCTATCATAATTAACCTGTCATGATTCATAGACTTGCTAGTAATTTCATGTCGGTGCAGCAAAGTTTTATATAATTAAACAAACATTTGTTGCGTGGGCAGTAATAACAACTACTACAATCAAGGTTACGATCTTGACAAAAAACCTAACCCATTAAGTTTATACATTTGTCAGTACAAACTAAGAATTATTCAATGTAGAAAAGGCAATTCATCAAGTAGAACGGTTTCGTCCGTATTGGGAACTCATTACGTACTGGCAAGAATTTTCCGCAGACAGGGCTCGAACCTGTAAATGTCTGCCTCGGAATCTGGTGCTCTAACCCTTGAGCCACCCTGCCTCACACTTCACACAATCTTCAGTGATATACTAACTAATGTTTCTTGATTAGCCTTTCCTGTAGGTAGAGCCTATACAGCATTTCTTTGGCCTTAAAGTTCCAAATAGCCATCCGCAATCTGTCATTATAGACCAGATAACAAGTTACATGAGGAAGTGGTATTGGAATGAACATTTATATAATTAAACTAACAGTGGTTACAGGGAAGTGGATAACAATTACTTTTAATCAAGGTTGCGATCTTGATATAAACTCCTAACCCATTATGTACATACTTCTGTCAGTATAAGCTAAGAATTGTGTAGTATGGTAAAGGCAATTCATCCAGTAGACCGGTTTCGACCTTATTGGGAACTGAGCAACTACTGGCCACAATTTGCCGCAAACAAGGCACAAAACTGGGCAATGTGACAAGACGATTAGAGCACCAGATTCCAAAGCAGACGTGCCCAGGTTCAAGCCCTGTGCGTGGCAAATTCAGGCCAGTACGTAATGAGTACCATATATGAACGAAAACGGTCTACTGAATGAGTTTCCTTTTCTACACTATACAATTCTTAGCTTATACTGACAGATGTATGTACTCAATGGGTCAGGTGTTCGTATCAAGATCCGAACCTTCATTGTAGTAACAGTCAGAATTATATTTGACTTTTTCCAAGTTAGATAAACGTGAACAATATCAAAGATTATAGTAAATCTTCCTTCTGCCAGGCACCATTTTCCGTCTGTCGTAACGCTGCTTAAGTGATACGCCTATTCTGATATGCAAAGCAAATTATTATGCTTGATGGAATTGCATAAATAGATAATAAGTCAGAAATATCTTGACACCTTAAATTCTTTTAATAACTAACCTGTTTTCACATTTTGCAAGAAAGCCTTTATCTCATTCTTTAACATTTGTGTATTTATTTTAACTCGTGCAATGAAATTTAAAAACATTCATGTATACACAAATCGAATGAAAACTCTTTCTTTGCTTCTTCGTTCTTACTTGCACGCTTTAGGCTCTGATATTCGGTTTTTCTGTTTCTATATTTTCGATATAATTGCGATATGTTTTTAAGTAAATTATTGCTATGATTGCGATGTTAATTTTAGTGAAGGATGGTTAAAACTGAAGAATGCAAGTCGCAATTCAATACTGAAATCCAAACCCGTTCTAAATTTTTCAGTTAAAAATTTTACCATAAAAATATGAATCAAATTAATCTTACAACGACACGTTTTTATAAATTTAATCACAAAATGACCTTCAAAATGATTCAAGAAGTAAAGTATGGTACGTTAGCAGTTTACAAAATCCATGACTCAATAACAAAACAGAAGAAAGTGCAAAAATAACTCAGTCAACACAGGATTACAAAATGACTGAGAACAGTAGAAATTATCTTAAATTCAATAAACCTCAAATGCATTACTAAGATGTAAATATATAAATCCATGAAAAACGAATCCCTATAAACTTTTATCAAGCCTATGCTGATGTTATCTTTTGCCAGTAATTCGTGGTCATTACATCATACCATTAGTTATTTTCGCCTTCTAAATTCACCACTTTTTCATGCCTTACCTCACATTTCAACAAAATATCAATTTTAAATAATTAGGCTTTTTTTTACGAATGAAAATAATATACGTTGACAACTATCCCAGTTAAAATTCTTTGCGCTCACTACTGAATTGCATGCAACATGCTATCTTAGCACATGTCAAATCTAGCACTAAATTATTTGTGCCTATCTGACTTGACTAGTTTTGCACACCTACATTCATGACCTTAAAATTAACGTACAACATTTCATATGCACTTTATTTGACCGAATCTGCAGTGCATTTCATTTGGCTTGGAAGTTTTTTTCATGGAGTAATACCGGCCTTAAAACGATTCGCATGGCATGGCTTAATGCTAAACAGGACGCTATTTTACTTAGCGCAGAGTCCGGCAATAACTATTTTCCGACCAAGCTTTGTACAATCAAAAGTCCGAACTATACATTTTAGTTTAAAATGAGCATTTTCCATATAATTCATTAATGTCTTTGCCCCTCAAGCCGACAATTTTTTAAAGTTCCCTTCTAAATGTCTCCATAAATTGTCATTTAACCTCCATATTACACCTCCTGATGACAGTTTAGATCTTTTAAGAAACACTTAAGTCGTCCAGGTTCTTAAATAGTAATAAAGCACATCCACTCACGCAGGCCAAACACATCCTTTTAGTTTACATTTATTTTTAATGTAAATCATATAATATTTATTCATCAATGGTTAGTCCAAGATGCAAGGGAAATTTTCAACACAGAAACATAAAAGATATATGTGTTGATCAGTATGGAACATTAACAGTTATCTTAATGCTTAATTGAACTTAATAAATTAAAAGCTCTGGTTTCGACATTATCTGTTTGTATAAGGCATTTATAGCACGCAAAATCCAATTCATTCCTAGTGATCATAGTTGAAATTAAGAATTTAATTTCAAAATGTAATACATCAGTTAGTCAACTATTATATTTGCTATAAACCTTATTATTTATAGCTGCTGAAACTATTTTTCATCATAGCCACATTGACATATTAGAGACGTTTTTCTGTTTTATACCATTAAACGAACGTTGATTGAGCTGACGGTGATAAAAATTACTAAAATCAAGGTTGCGATCGGAATATAAGCACCTGACCCATTAATTACTTACCTACGACAGTATAAGCTAAGAATTGAATAGTGTGGAAAAGGCAATTAATCCAGTAGACCGGTTTCGTCCTTATTAGGAACTCATAATTTACTGGCCAGCATTTCCACGGACAGCGCACGAACCTGGGTACGTCTGATTCGGTGTCTGGTGCTCTAATCACTGAGCCATCCTGACGGACACTACATGCAATTTTAAGTTTTATATTAACTGATGTAACTTGATTCGTCTATTTTCTATTAGGTCGAGCTCATATGGCATCCTTTTAGACCAAAAGTTAAAACTAACCTTTTCCACAATACAGTTTTTTGTTTTTACTGACGTATATAATTAATGAATTGGTAAGGTGCTTATATCAAGTTCGCAGCATCCATTTTCTACCAGTTTGGACTAATTAAATTATTTGTTAATAGCTTATAAATAAGAATCCGAAACAAATTTGGCAATGCCTAATTGCTACCTTAGAGTTCTCTAAACTTTGCATTTATTTGGTTAATCAGTTCTAACTGGTCTGTGAAGCTTTATATTGGAGAAATGTTTAATGAGCGTTTTGCATCGTGGGGAATATAGCCCTTTACCAGCGGTCTAAAAATACCTATCCAATTTCAAATTTTTATTCTGCCGAATTTTCACGTTACTTTTTTAGATTTTATGAGCACTCTCTGTCAATTACTATATAAATTTAAAACTCAAGTTTCTTGCATGGATATTCAATTTGAAATCCTTCCCATTTAATATGTTTTAAATATTCTATTCTAAATTATTTGTTAATAACTTATTAATAAGATTCCGAACATCTTTCGTAATAAATTTGTCAATGACTAATTGCTAACTTAACGTCCTCTAAGCTTTGCATTTATTTGGTTAATCAGTTCTAATTGGTCTGCGAAGCTTTATATTGGAGAAATGTTTAATGAGCGTTTTGCATTGTGGGGAATATAACCCTTTACCAGCGGTCTAAAAATACCTATCCAATTTCAAATTTTTATTCTGCCGAATTTTCACGTTACTTTTTTAGATTTTATGAGCACTCTCTGTCAATTACTATATAAATTTAAAACTCAAGTTTCTTGCATGGATATTCAATTTGAAATCCTTCCCATTTAATATGTTTTAAATATTCTATTCTAAATTATTTGTTAATAACTTATTAATAAGATTCCGAACATCTTTCGTAATAAATTTGTCAATGACTAATTGCTAACTTAACGTCCTCTAAGCTTTGCATTTATTTGGTTAATCAGTTCTAATTGGTCTGCGAAGCTTTATATTGGAGAAATGTTTAATGAGCGTTTTGCATTGTGGGGAATATAACCCTTTACCAGCGGTCTAAAAATACCTATCCAATTTCAAATTTTTATTCTGCCGAATTTTCACGTTACTTTTTTAGATTTTATGAGCACTCTCTGTCAATTACTATATAAATTTAAAACTCTAGTTTCTTGCATGGATATTCAATTTGAAATCCTTCCCTTTTTATATGTTTTTAATATTCTATTCTAAATTATTTGTTAAAAACTTATTAATAAGATTCCGAACATCTTTCGTAATAAATTTGTCAATGCCTAATTGCTAACTTAGCGTCCTCTAAACTTTGCATTTATTTGGTTAATCAGTACAAACTGGTCTGCGAAGGTTTATAATTGAGAAATGCTTAATGAGCGTTTTGTATCGTCGAGAATATAACTCTTTACCAGCGGTCTAAAATTACCTATCCAATTTCAAATATTTTATTGTGCCGAATTTTGACGTTACTTGTTTAGCTTTTATGAGCACACACTGTCAATTACTATATAAATTTTAAACTCAAGTTTCTTGCATGGATATTCAACTTGAAATCCTTTCCCTTTAATATGTTTTAAAAAGTCTATTTAATTTCTTCGAAAATTTTTGACATTGCATAATTGTACTTGAGAATTTTCCGACATTGAACGAATAGAAACCGGATCAAAATGTCGTATCAGAAAAAAATTAATACCTCACTTTTTGATTTGAAGAAGCTGATTTTTTGAAAAAATTTTTTTTAAACTTACAACTTTTAAATATTTGTATTATTATCGAAATATATGAATATCTTTAAATATTTAGGAACGTGTTTTCGCAACATTTTCTCTATTATTATAAAAACTTAATGCAATTTTAAAGCCAAGATATAATTAATATATTTTAATATTCAGAAAATTTGACATTGAATCACTTTCAATCAGAATAAATTTAAAAAATCAAATGAAATAGAGAAATGGGCGACGTCATACTAAAAATAATGGCGAAAACCAGATTCATTATGGATGGCTGATTGTCGCAAGGCGGGATAAATTTATTTCACCAAAAACTAAGTGCTACTTTTGTTGTGCAGCTAAATTCTTAGGGTCCGCACAACTCTGTTGTTATTTGCAAGTTGATTTTTGTTCGTCTCCTGCGCTGTGGTAGATAGAGCTTACAACGAAATTCCGAGGACATTGGCGTCCATCCTTGCCACGCAGCCCCACTTTTCTTTTAGTCTAGCAGTTATTGACGACGCTCAAATAAACAAATGTAAAAGACCACCCTACTATCAAACGATTTTTATCTACAAAGACGCAGAAGTAAATGACAAAATGAACGGTTTCGTTTTTATGATTCAAACAGTCAGAAATGCGGAAAGTAAAAAAATTCAACTGTAGTTGGTGTAGATCGCTTTTTGAAACTGCAAATTGTGATTTATACCAACGTGAAAAAATTAAATAATTCTTTATTGCAATGAGTTAAATAGTTCAAGATGCAATTGCTTTTGTTAATAAGAATTTATATTTAAATGACAAAAAACACATTTTTGCGTCTAATTTCAATACGTTACTGAAATCATCTTGAATGGCATTTTTTATTTATAAAATTATGCATTGTTTCAGAAACTATATTATATTCAAGTAACAAATTATTTCAGTTGTGACCAGTTGTACCGTCCTATTATCTCACATTCTTCACTTAAATATATAGTGGTTAAAGGGGCGTAATACCGGCTCCTACTGAAGAGTCGCCAGTAGGCACGAAACGAATGTGCATGAGATTATACTTTCCGTTCATGCTGTCTTTGGTTTATCCATCTGGTCACAACTGAACTAATTTGTTACTAGGTTTGCAACACCTAATACATACTTGCATCTCCGCAACAAACCGTATTTAACTGTTATTTATTATGTTCATTCCCTTTGGTTGTTACCTAACTTAGCAAATGACCTACGTAGATGAATTGAAAACGTATTAATAAATAATATTTGAGGTCCATATTAAACGCAAATTTTTTAATTTTATTTATCTAAGAATGCACACCCTTATGTAAAACCCGTTATTTAGCCGAATTTAAGCTATTTATACTTTCTTAAATTTTAGGCTAAAATTGTACCCATTAAAATAAAATTGCCAGAAGTATGTCTTTGCAATTGGCTGTATATAAAGCTTTCTACTAAATTTATACTTTAAAATCTAACAATACCAATTCTTCAGGATAAAATTTAGACATTTATTTTCATTTTTTCTGTATTTATACGTCATCATTTAGACATGATTTAAAAAGTTTGTCATCTCTTGCAAAACAACTGAGAAAAGATTTTAATTTTCCTACAAAATTTACATAAAAATAACATTAATGTAGACTATTTTTACATCAAATTTATTTTTCAAAAATTTTCCTTTTAAATTTACAATCAAAATTTCATAAACGTACATACTACAAGAGCAGAAATTCGTTTTTATCATGTTTCAAAGTGAAACTGATATACTTGTAGGTCTTGATTAAACTATGATGCAACCTTTAAGACCACAGTGTGCTTCTTAAAAACAAGGAAACTTTAATCAAAGTAACGTCTTTATTGACAATGTTTACTGTAATCCTTCATAAATTCCGTGTTTTCTTGATGGTATAGGGAAACCTCAACTGAAAGTTAACGGTTGCCACGACGTCTGACAGTTTATGAGGGTATCCGTTAAAACAAAGTTGTACATATTTTTTGTATAAGAAAATACTTGTAATGAGATTATGACCTTGAACGAGAGAGGCAATGCGATTGTGTTTAACGGCTCAAAATAAATGGAATTAGTTTCACTACTGAAAATAAAAAGGCATCATTGTGTGATGTTTAGTTATTTTTTAAGTGTAAGGAATGGAAAAGAGACCATGTACAATGTTCGTTTTATGGGGCAAATAAAAATGTGTGTGGGTGGGTGTGTTTTGGTTGTCCATATTTTATGTAATATTTAGATATTACCATCCGTGTGTGCGTCACATTAATTTTTAAATTAATTAATTTGAAATCAATTAAGAATACATTTTAATTCATTATTTCAAACTCATTTGATTAGCATTACAAAAAATATTTTGGCATCACACAAAAAAAAGATTTCAATCTTTTCCTCATTACTTTTCTGTTCAAGACAACAGCGGTTTCGTCTCTATTACAGCTTCAAAATACAAGTCTGCGACTTTTTTTATTGTTAAAGAGCATTCTTCTTATCACAAAATGCTATTCAGTGCTTGCACACGGTGTTAGAATTGAGGCCCTATTAAACATATCTGTTTTAAACGGAAATAATACTCTGCACATTGTAGTATTACGTCTGATTTTGATTCTAATTCGAATTCAAAATGAATATAGTACATTTGTGAAGGACAAATTCCCTAATTTTTGCCGTCAGTAAAGGTTTCTTTTTTCTGTTTACTTCGATTCGTGGTCCTCTGGTAGGCTACTATATTTTCGTTTTTGTTTTATAGTTTCACGGCCTGTAGCAATGCACTTATATGTCAGATTATTTTATATGTATGCTAATCGATTATTTATAACTATCGTTCACCTAAATTGATGTTGCTTCTTTTCTGAAGGTGTAGTGACAGCGGTGAAGATTGGGGCTGGAAATGAAGTCCAGAAATTTTGTAAATTTATTTTCAGAAAAACTAATTGTGGACGGTTTCAGAGCGACGGGACTTATAGGAACACATTAGGCTAAGGCCAAGCAAAAATTTTGAAATGTAAAGGAATCACAGTTTTGCCGAACTATGAGTGCCATCAATTGTCCCGCAATACACTACTGTCGAAACAATCTGAAAAAAGACAGCGTTGCCTAAGAAACGATGTCATTTAAATATACTTCATCCTTGCTTTGTCCTAATTTGATTCACGTGATATATTATGTCTTCTGTGTAGCTTTTCATTGGGTATATTCGAAGCAAATTAATGTTTAGTCATACTTAAAATCAAGCAGATTTAAGTTGAATTAAATATGTCCATTATAAATCTAAGAAGTGGCTGCGACAATCGCACACTCTGAGGCAAGAACTGAAGCACAATAAACCGGTCTATGAAAATCATGAAAGAATTTGTTATTTGATTGAGGATTGGTCAAAATTTTTTGCAAGTATCGCATTACACTGGGTGTACGACTTTCTCCTATTTTGCTTTAAAAACACAAAGGAATTTTACTAGTTTTGCGGTTTTTGCTTGTGTTGCGCTGGTTCTGGTTTGGCTTTCTGCAAAACAAAATGTAAAATGCAAGAAATAACTTTATCTCAGAATAAACAGATCCTCTATTATTTAAAAAAAACGCGCGATTTCGGAAAGTGACATCTCTTCATCATATTTAATTTCTCAATTCTAGAAAAAGCAAATGCGTTTATGATTTCCTTTCATAACTCATAAGTTTGACTTGCATAAATTGCTAAATATAATATTTGGGAAAATGTAATCGATTAATATGTTTGCACTAATGCTCCCACTAGAATGACGTACTTATTCCTCTGCATTTTAATATCACTAGTTAATATAGTTTCCAAGAAAAATAAACTGGATTATGATATTTTAGTGAAATCATAACGTCCTCACTGCGAGCAAAGTTTAAAATTTAACTTTTTAAATAGCAGAAACTTATCTTTAATACATTTACCGTGTTATCACTAAATATTTAAACATGGAATATATCTTATAAAAATTTAGTAGCATCACTTTCAATTCAGGCTCAGTGCTCGAACATATTTTATCTTTTTGCATAAACTTGCAAGACCTTTGAAAGTTCACAACGATTCGCAAATGACTAACGCCTCTATGTAACTAAACTAAGAAGTGAATTAACAGTTGCTTTATTAAAAATAACATTGGTTGTCCGGGCGGTGATAACATTTATTATAATCAAGGTTGCGAAATTGATATAAAAACTGACCAATTAAGTACTTACATTTTGCCAGTGTAAACTAAGAATTATATAGTGTAGAAAAAGGAAATTCATCCAGTAGACCGGTTTCGTCCTTATTGGGAACTCATCATATAATGAACAGAATTTGTCCGCTGCAAATTCTGGCCATTGCAATTTTGAAGTAAACACCAATCCCATTGTATTTAACCAGTCGTTCTATGTTCACATATTTCTATCTTGTTTTGCTTTCCAATTTATATATAAAGATATGTTCATTAGTAGATATTTGAGGAGATTATGCAAAAGAAATGTTTCTTGTATCTGATAAAATTTCATTTTGTTTTTGCACACTGGAAGGGTAAAATGAATTTTATTAAAGCTCGCATTTCAGAAGTTTCTTTAATTCTCTATTACATCATTTATCAAGTCTATATTTCATCTTGGATATCTTTTTCAATGAAGTGTGTTCAATTTTACACATTCAACTTGAATTACATTGCGCACATCTTGTTTATGCCGTTATTTGTCAAATTGTCAAAGTAACGTGCCTACGCCTGCATTCAAGCTAAGCATCAATCTCGACGATAAAATAACCCTTTGGCTCAAATTTATGCGCAGTTTAATTTCCAGGAAAATGACTGCATGTATTGAAGCAATTACACATAATTTCAATTCTCTTTATTGTACAAGAGTAATTGAGCCCATAAATATGGAAACACGAACTAGTGTATTTAGATCAACAAATTGTGCAGACATGCTCAACAAGAACAATAACAGTTACGTGATATCGACGGTGTATATATGACAAATTTAAGTCTGTTTTTTTTTGCTTTTTACAGCTGTTAGCTAGCCAAAGCCAAAGATTGCTCTTCCGCTTCTTTAAGCACAAAGGTAAAGCAGCACAAATTACTGCCATAAAGCCAAAGTGTCAAAATCAATAAAATTTATATAAAGATTACGTCACTCACCTTTTCATAGAAAAGAGTTCAGGCCTGTTCCTCTTGAAGATAAGAACGATACCGTCAATCATGTTTGAACACAAGGTTACATCTTTACAGCCTCAGAATGAAAATCGGTATAGTGGCATTGATATACACGGAATACACTGATGTTTTGTCCATATACCAGAAATTGTCTATTGCATGCCTGACGCATAGCTAGACTTATAAGTACGATATCAGAAATGATGGTAATTCTCTCCCGCTTCTTCTCTTAAGATATTATTTGATAAAAAACTAGGTCTTCTTGAAAGTTACTCATCAATTCATGGTTAACTTGCGAATCCATTGTCCTTTTATAAGCATTTAAAAAAATTCCTACATGCTTTATTTCATCTTGGCTCCAGCTACGACGCAATTTGTCTTGCGAGAATTTTGATTCATCTAGCGCGGTTGCTAAGGTGTGCTGCAAGCCGCAATCAAAGTTGTTCGAGCCTCAAAAATTCGTTCATAAATAAACTCACTAATTTCTTATTTTAGATTTCAATTTTTAGGTATTTTTTATCAAATATTCTGTAGATCATTACCTATTATTTGCTCGACTGTGCGAGAAATAAATTATATATAAAAAAAAATATATATATATATATATATATATTGGTGTGCGCGTGTATATATAAAGCGAATTATGATTAATGGAAATAACAAACTAAAGTCTGTCCTGGAAGCTCTTAAATTATTTATTCATGCCATGTCAAACACCCTCTCTACGTTTTAAATTTCTGTTTGTTCGATTTTTTCAATATGTATATGATGTTATTTGCTAAAATTGGTGAAATGTTGAAAAAAAAATTTTTTACGAATTCAATAAAACTATAGCTGGTGTTTTGTATACATTTGTTATCCTAGAATCATAGAAAATATTAAATAAGTTGTTAGGATGACTGATATAACAATGTCCACATAAATAGTTTTGTTTAATTTCCATCAAAGAGTAGATCTTAAATAACAGCTGCATAAATAAGGAATAAAGAAGTACATTTTTAAATTGCAGTACTTAGAGGAAGAAATTAAAATTCGAGGAATTTTTATTCCAAATTGTTTTTGAACTATTGTAGCTACGCAAAGTACTTGGTAGTACAAAACATTAAATTATTAAATCATTTAATAAAAATACGCCAACTCTTAAAAACATTTTCATCTCGTGGTTATTTCAAACTAAGATTCCATAAAATACCTTGAATGAAATTCCAATTAATTCAAGTCGAATTTCACGATCTGAACAAATAAATCCGAAAATAAATTGAAGACGACAAATATTAATATTTCATATAATGAAATTAATTCCAAAATTAAAATATCAAATCTTCTACAAAGCAACAAAAGATGCAACATAGTGAAACTAAACAAGTGCATCCTTAAAGGTATTCAGCACTTTTATTCATTTCTTCAAATTAGGCACAATCACATAATGTTATCTTTTTACCTAATTCTATTTTTCACAGTTTGTCCACCCACATTTTAAAGAATGCTCGTTGAATTTAGCAAAATAAAATTATTTCAGGAATACTTAAAGCTTGTCAGAGGGGCCCGCAGCAAGTTAGAAGCAAGAGTAGAAAAGTGGATTTCTGTCTTCTACCAGTACTGACGTCAATATTTAATTCAATAGAAGGGACGTCCATCTTTCATGTTCTCTTCGTTTAAATGATAATATGTGTGGTCATGACATTAGCTAGTGTAAATAAAAATTCTATTTTAAATAAATTGACTATTAGTCTATGCTTTACAAATTTATCGTTAGATCTAAGAAAAAGATGCATGGAGGTGGAACTATTAAATTGAAATTGTATGCAAAGTAAATATAATTCGTCTTACGGTTAAATTTTAAAAAGTTCGCAAGTGCTATTTCCATTCAACTTAAATTTAAGGGCAAATATTTTGCTCAAAAATAGTTAAAAATATGTGCTTTTTAACAAAGGTATGCTAATTTACTAATTATGGTAACTGCTGTATATAAATATTGAGGTTGTTCAAAACAGCAATAATAATAAATAGTTTGCCTGTTCGTTTTTCTTTTGAATAAAGTAGATAGTTTTATCATGTCGAAATAAAAATTTATTAAATTTAGTAATCATATTTTATTGTTTTGGTATTATTAAGAAATTTTACAGGAAGAAATTTCCTACCTACAAATATTACAATCCTTACTTCTTTCGATTGTATCTTTATACGGTCTCATTAACAGCCACATGGGGGCTTAGTCTTGCATTTTTTTAAAATTCGGTTTATCTCGGAATCGATTTTTAAAAAATGAAATTTTCAGTTAAATATTAATGGTGGACGCAATTATCTTGTCGGGCAGACAATAATTTTGTCTTCCTGTTGTCAGTATCCACGCCACCATAGTCACAGGTTACTTTCATATAGTTTTCGTGCATTGAACCCCTGAAGATGTCAACAGTATCGGTGAAGACATTGTAGGATCTGACCATGGCCCTATTTTGAAATGTATATAGTCGAATGATCGTACTACTAATGTGTAGCACTACAGCATAACTCGAACCGAACACTGCAAATTTACTTCAGTCACTTCTAATTACTAGCTGTGCATAAAGCCCATATAAATCAATATTCCTAACGAGTTTTTTCCTATAATAAATTACTTTTTTATGTACCTTTATATACATAAAACGGAAAGATACGTAAGTTTTGATAAAAATCTATTGAGGAACTTGGATCTTGTCAAATATTGCTTGTATAATTATATTATTCGGGAGTCAGTTATTCTTCGATTTATATTATTAAAAATAATTATATCAAAAATCATCAACCGGGTACCTATTTAATATTGCATGACGTTTGTTTATACTGGTTTGTTTGCATAACCAGAAACCAACTGACTATTCACTTTAAACTGCTAAAATAAATAAAACCTAAATTGCGTTTTTAACAATTTTTTGTCTATAATACATTATTTTCTGACTAAATGGGCCTATTAAATCATATAGACGCATATTTACTATAAAAACGGAGACATGCGATCTAGTCGACCTGAAATTTAATATTCAGGTTTAGATATATTTTAACAATAACGTAAATAATTCTGCGGTGCTAACCTCCAAGTATTACTGCATTGGCCTGCTGAATTGCGCATTTTGTTCAACTAAGATTAAAGGTAAACTAAAGATCCCACGCTTGAACGACTTGTGTGCACACACAAGAGAAAAACGCATTTTACTATCTTTTGTCTGAGAACAATAATCCAAGCACAGCTATTTGCTCATTATCTTACGTTCATTAATGTTTCGGATTTAACTCAGATTAAAAGAAGTGACTGCAACTGATGTAAGTGATACATATATAAATTTATAGTTATAATTTAAAATAAGG